>VWPW01010044.1:126084-280401 GCA_013389825.1 Crypturellus undulatus
TCCCTTCCCTTCCCTTCCCTTCCCTTCCCTTCCCTTCCCTTCCCTTCCCTTCCCTTCCCTTCCCTTTCCTTTCATATTGACCTGGTTTTCAGAAATATTCACTGTGGGTGGCTGCTTACCGTTGGGGAGAAGAGGAGGGATGGATGCAAAAATAAATCTTACAAGCTCATTGCTCAGCTTTCTCTCCTGGTAGGTTTGGGATAAAAAGAAAAGAATCTCGAAAACCCACAAATATTTGTATTTAGCAATTCAGTGGTTTTATCTCTGCATGAGACTAGGCAAGGATAGGGAATGCCTTGGAAACGCAGAATAAAACAGTTCTTTAAATAGTGATTCCCAACCCCCTTCCTGAAAAATTCTCATGGCAGTTGAATTATTAGAATCAGAGGAGGAGTCGAACACCTCTGAAACTCACAGGAATTGGTTGCTACCTAGACCTGATCTTCGTTTATGCAATTACGCTGTATACACAGATTCTGACCAAAATTTTAGTCCATCATTGTATCAAAATAATTAAAAAATATTTTTTTATTTATTTTTGAAGTCTCCATCCAGGAAAGACAGTGGGATATATTGCAAAACATTTGTTTAAAGCTGTGCAGAAAGTCCATCCAGTGAACAAGCAGCTTTCACACTAAGCCAGCATTGGCTGTGCCAGGTTTCATGCTGTTAATTCTATGGTTATGAAGTCTCTGCTTTAGAGCAACTAACATGTTTTGTGTAGTGGCCAGTGGTGGTAGAAAGAGGGTACAGAGGAAATGGGCAAGGGCCTATGAAGAGAGCTCTGCCTTAGGACAGAAGCAGTATTCAGACTGCATCTCTCTCGCCTGTGGTTTTAGAGGGAACAGAAACTGCCAACTTAGATAATTAGGTGAGCTTGTAATTTCTCAGTGGCTTAGACTGGATGGGATTGAAACTTGGTCTCAAAACCTAAACCCAGGCTTACTTAGGCTGAAAGGACAGCATAACAGAAAAGCTACGTCATTCTCCTACACTTGTAATGTGTAAAAGCTTTAAGTGAGTTTCAAAATGCATAGCCCAGTACCACTTTTCTTTGTCCATCACCAACCTTTTTTCTTTTTCTTTTCCTATTTAGTTTTCTCTGATTTCCAACTTAGTTACATCTGAAGAAGAAGGGATTTGGTTATCCAGAATAATGCAGCACTTTCTCATGTCTTAATGTGTCAGAATTTGTGTGTAAAATGTTGTAACATTTTGACCACCTCTAATGCTTTATTCCTGAGTTACTTTTTCTCAGAGAATTGTCCTATGTTTTTTTTTAAGCCTAAAGTTCTTTTAAAGGTGGAAACACTCAGTCTAGAAATAAGGAGGAAAAAGTTCATTCAACAATATAGCTTGATATAATAATGAACATTGCTGATAGTGTTCCATAAACAGAGCCACTGCAGTGCCATATTGCCGATGGTTATATTTCAGTGGCTATTTTAACTTGATGCTTACCGTGAATAAGTTACATATCAACTGGTTACAAGAGATGAGGTGTAAAACTTGGTATTTTTTAATCCAGCGTGGAAAACTGTAAGTCACTGAACAATGCAAATATGTGAAAACTGAATCTGCCACCAGACAGACCCATAGACTGGTAATAAATGCCAGTGACATAGCTTCAGCCTTGACTAATCTTGTTTAAAAGGATCTGAGTTGCAAGGGAAAAAAATCTAATGAAAGTGTCCAAAGATTATAAAACCCAGGAAAAAAACTGCTGATGCAAGTGAAAATATGAAATTATTTCCACATAGGTCTTTAAGGATATACATGCAAAGGAACTGAACAATAGTGGGTGCACTTAAACATCCAGTGTGAATAGCAACAAATAATCTTAGATAAAAAATGAAAGCTGGAAAGACTTAAAAATGGGCAGCAGCATGAAACATCTTATTGCTTCAAATCCAAACCTCTTTCATTAATAGCCAAAATATGTCATCATATAATACTTCGCTGACATAATAGGAAATTTTGACTCAACTGAATGCTCTGGTGTCTGCAAAGGAGGCAGAGTGAAACACATACAGGCTTGAACCCACAACATCCATTTCTGCCTTCTGTATTATTATTGGATTGTTATTATAATCTGACAGGAATTCAAAAAAACCCACTGTAAAGCTCCTTTACTGAGCCACATAGCCTAAACAATTAGAAGTCACCAACTAAAACCATAATGGGAATATGCTGATGGAAAAGCTTTAATGAAAGAGATTAGATTTTTTTTTCAGAAGTGTTTTAAACCCTTTTTCTCATTGAGAATAAGTCCCACACTCCTACTTCCAGATGTTATGTTTAACATGGAATGGAAATGTCAAGTATTAACCATCTTCTTAGTGCATTATACTGGTAGTGTGAACAGAGACTGTCTTCTACCAAAAAAACCATGACTTAGTCAAACTTTTACAAATGTTATCCAAGTGGCATAACCAATGTCTTAATTAATTCGTGTTATTCAGAAAAGAAAAAAAAAAGAAGATAGCATTTTGTTTAATCTCTTGAGTCAAAAGAAGACAGTATTACCTTTGCTGCTTTCCCCACTTCCTGATAAGAGCAAAGTGAAAATATCCAAGCTATAGTGTGTATCTTTATTTGTCAGCTTGAGGATAATTATAACTATTTTTTCGTTTGTGTAACATGTTGGCCAGAAGTCTTCCTCATTAGTTAGATTGCATTTGTGTGGGGTGCTTTCCAAACACAGAATAAAAAGATGATCCTTCCTTCCAAAAGCTTGCAGCAAGGAAACAATAGGGCTGTATTACTTGGCAGTAATCCATGTAATCACAGCACTTTAGTAACTGCATTTATATCAAGTCACTTTTTTATGTAATGTCCTTAGGAGGACAGAGTGTCTGTGAGGTATTAACAATCTATCTGGCTCCATTTACACCTTTTCTGCCTTGGCCAAGCGTATAACACTCAGTCAGCTTCATGGTACCTCGCCTGCATCATCTGTGACAGCACTAAGGCTTGCACTGCTCTGGCTCATTTTGATAGCTCAGAATAAGACATTTTTAATTTTGGAAAAAAATCCTAGGTGGTGTGAAATTCCTATCTGAAGAAAAAATATTACTTTGAAAGTTGAATTAGATCCTTTTTATAATCCTCAACACTTATTTCCAACCTGTTCTCA
This sequence comes from Crypturellus undulatus, assembly GCA_013389825.1. NCBI lineage: Eukaryota > Metazoa > Chordata > Aves > Tinamiformes > Tinamidae > Crypturellus > Crypturellus undulatus. The sequence goes on from VWPW01010044.1 coordinate 129,221, forward strand.
TTTAACTTGAGCCAGTATTATCTAGAGAGGAAGTCAAGCTCCTGTCTGAATAGAGGAGATACATATGTGTGTATGTGTTCAGACTCTGTACTCTCTCTCTTTGGATTTACAAGAGCAGATTACCCATTAAAAAAGCATTAAACATATCACTGCCAGTGGAAAGCAGCTGTTAAAGGTAACTGTGTACATGAGAAGAAGCTGTTGAAGAGGAAATCTGATTAATGATATGGAAAATAACCCATAGATCTAAAAAGACAGAGTCCCTTTTTTACTGTTCCAAAGAAGCTTTAACAATTCCAAAATCTACTGCATAAAAATATGTGCATATGATTATAAAACACAGAAAACCCTATTGCTCATCTCGCCCAAAGTTATGTCTGAGCGAATATGGGGAAAATGCACTGTAAGCAGCTCCATCTGCATAGTGCAGTCCAGAGAATCAGGATGTCAACAGAACATGTTAGGCTATGAATGTCTGCCAGTGGCCTGCAATACTGATATTCACATATGTATGGGCAAGGTCAGCTTTAGGCAGTAAAATGATTACTCACTCGGTGGAGACATAAACTGGGCTGTTCACATTGACAAGTGATAAAACTTTTGTTTGTTCAGCTCAAATGGATAATCAGTAACTCTAAAATGGTAAAAAAGAGAAATCCTATTTTCTATTTTTCCTACAGAAAATTGGAATAATGCAGGTTGCTCTTGGTATATTAAGTCAAAACTGGCTATTGTATTTCAGTAAGTATTCCCATTTGGTACCAATGACACTTTGGAAAACCAGATGTGGGGAGTATTCTCGCATCAGTCTTCAGCTGACTGAATATGCAATATTTCCTTGAGAAAGGAGAGTTCTTTGACGAAGTTGGATAGACTAAAGCTATTAAACAATAGCTTTTGTTCTCAGGTACAAAAAAAAAAAAAAAACTCTTAAATTACCACAATTCCCATTGAACCTAAAGGGGTAGATATATAATGTGCATCTTTTTTTTTTTTCTTTTTGCCTGTGCTTATTTCCTTAAAGCTCTAGCATAACTGAGGATCTAGTTGTGTGAGAAATTGCCTTTCTTGCAATATAGATCTGAATCTGAGTTTGAACTCTGTGTTGGAGTAAGCAAAAAAGAGTTTTGAGCTTTGGATCTCTTTTTCCTCATCCAGAAATAGTCCTTCTCAAATGAGACCTTGTAGACTTGCTTGAAAACTTCCATGTTTATCTGGAACATAAATGGGACCTTATGGAAGAAAACTGTAACTGGAGAAGCACAGATTTATTGGAAAGGGCCGCCCTTGTATTTCAAGCTAAGTGAAAAGTACTATGAGTGTGTATACATGGGTACTGATTTTGAACAGTAGGGAATCAAACCTATATGCATCTAGGCATTGACCTGTTTGTGTTCTCTTATAAAACTGAAGTTCCCTCAAGAAACTGAAACCTAGCCACTTCTCAAACATGCTTACAATTTAGCTGAATGGTATCAATAACCTGACTCTTCAGGTTGATTTAAGCCCTTCGTTTAACCAAGCTATCTAAAATGGTCAATTAAACACTGCAATCTAAAAGAATTAGAGCTGGCCTCCTATGGGTTTTTTAATTCTCCAGAATGAATACATTTTAAAATAATTTATGCAAATGAAATATAGTTGAAAAAATATTCACCTCATTCTCAACTATACAATTTTGTACTCTGCAGCACATGGATATTACTCTTTGCTTCGCTAAAATGCTCGGTAAGTTCAAATGACTCTCAAAATCTACTGAGAGAGTTGTTGAATTATTGCAAAAATCTGTCTAGGGTGGTAGATGTGTTCTTTTGACTCCCCCTCCATCCTACCAAAAAATAAACTACTGTTCTTCATGGCTTATTTTGTCTCTGTCAAGGAAACTTTCTGCTCTTGTCTCAGGAGACTTGTAGTAGAGCAATCTGATCCTGACCTTTCTACCTCTTCCTTAAATAACAGATGAAAACTGGACAGTGAAAAGTGGTGTATGCTCCATAACTTGTATCCCAGACACAATCTAATGACACTTTTCTTCTAGTAAAAACAATAGTTGCTGCAAAGGTTAAGGTAAATAAGCTAGCTAATTACCTCTTAATCAAATCCAGTTATAATTTACTGTTGTCCTCTGAAACACTGTGCCTACTAACCCACTGACATTGGTTGGATTAGCTTATCTCTGATAAATGCAGTGTCATTAATTTCTCCCACAGTATAGCGGCATGTAAACATCAGACAGAAATAAAATATGACCAAATAAACTCAAGTTCCACTATCACAGCAGAACTCTCCAAGGCCCTCATGTACCAGACACTGAAACTGAATACTTTCTTGCAGGAGATAGTGGTGGGGAAGCAATTTTTATTATTTTTGTCACAGATACCAATATTAAAAGTGAAGCGCTGCCATTTTCATGCTGAGGCAAGTCATAACGCATGCAAATAACATGCATAGTTGTGCATGCAAATTCTTGCTATAGGTGTGTAACCCTGGTGCATGCATATGAATGCAGTCTTTTGTCATACTAAGTTTTGAAAATGTGGCTCTGAACAGCAGAAGTGACTCAATTTTAAGTTGTCTTTTTTTTTCAAAAATGAAATAATCTATTTTTCAAGACAGGGGGAGGAAATAAGCAGAGCTGAATTAGAAACCCATTTGAAATGTCTATATGAGATCTGAAACTATATTTACATCTTGAGTTTATACTTTTGTTTTAAGCTCAAACTGGCTTAGACAAAATATTTGCCAAATTTTGAACACATGTATACTGCTCTTTAAAGAAGCTACTCTATGGTAGGGTTTTCTATCAATATAAAAAGGAAGTCTCAGTTTTCTAGGGCTTTCTTATGAGCCATGTGAAATGCAATAGTTCAGTATAGAAGAAGTCAAAACCTCCCTATCTACTAGATAGATTAGCAGTTGCTACTGCCCTTTGATTTGCTCCCTATGGCATCCCTCTTTGTTAGTTCTTCAACTGCGTATTTTGTGAAAATAGACCTTAAGCACTTCAAAGTTTGTAAAGGATTGTCCATGCTTTTCACAATTATGCCTCAGGTTTGGTGTTTGCTGAGGCATCCAGTGTGAACTAATAACAATGATTCTGATGTGTGAATTTTTCTCATTTGAATTTATTTTGCATAGGTTGTAATTTTATCAGTGTAATTGCTATGTGAAGTGACATTGTTGGGAAATGTTTTTATACCATACACTAGTTGAGGAAAGCATTCTGATCAGAGCAGAGGTCTGGGTTCAGTCTGTTAGGCTTCTGATACCTGCAAAATGCTGCATGAAGCTTTTTGGATTGTCTTCCAACCAAGGTAGACCTGGTCACTGTTTCTACTTCCTTGTATAGCAATGGACAAAGTACGAAACTTAGGCACACACACAAGGAACCCCCCCTTTTTTTTCCTTCAGGACAGCTATCTCTCCGGCTGAATGATAAAAACCTTTAGAGGGTTAAACAGAAGAACTGTATCTTCTCCATAGCTAGTAGGTCTCAGAGCAGCACGGTTATTTAAGACTTGCTTCCATTCAATGGCAGGTCCAGGAAAATAGACAAGAATATAAGCTAGGTTTTGGGTGCGAACAGCTGCAGGCCTTCAATGCAATTATAATTTGGCACCTTAAATTCATGACCCTTTAAATTCAATGTCATGTGAACCCTGATTACTCATCCCCTGAGGGAGAGGGAAGCTATTTGAGAATCTCTCACACTTTCAAACTGCCCCACATCTTTGTGGCTTTAAGCCACATTAAAGTGAAAACCATTCCATCAGCTATTGCTGAATGGCTGCTGAAAACAACTTGAAATAGAACTTACTCAGCAGCGCTGTATACGGCTCAATCTCTTTTTTTTACAGTGTTTGTGGATTGAAACATGAATGCAATTATTCTGTCTGAAACCTATGCCTTTCCACAATTCTTTTTAATATCAAATCTAAAGCTGTTTGCCTGTCTATTGTGGATTGTCAGCTGTCTCCATTCTTCCAGGATGGGGTACTAGAACATTGTTCATATTTCAAAAAAGCATTTATCGTGTATTCTCTTGCCCAGACTGCCTAATGTACTCAGGCTAGCTGGAATATGTAAAACCCTGACTATTCTAGTCATGCCTATGTAGTTATTCTCTTAATGGAAACCCATTTAATGATTCCCCTTTATTTAGTTTATTTAGTTTCTCTTTTAGTCAATGTATAGAGGAAACTGTATGTAAGAGATTATTTAGGGCATTCCAGATCTGTTTGTTTTACTGTATAAATGTAAGATGTTAAGAATCCATGCCATGGGACATTATCTAACTTTGCATGTCTAGGATATGGATTTCTGTGTGTAAAATGGTCATTTTAGATATTCTATAGACTGAATGGAGAGGAAAAAAAGTCATACATTTTGTGACTGGTGTTGGTGAGACAAATCCCAATGTTTTGTGTTCCCAAGAGACAGAGCAATGCATGCCTGCAAGGAGACAGCGATGTGAGGCGGTTAGATAAATCCCATGCTGGCGCGCCTGTGTTATAGGAGCCTCTGCTGAAATTCTAAGTTACTTGGGATCAACTAAGGTAAAATTTAAATTGCATCTCTATAGCAGAATCAATTCCTTTAAGCAATATTGATCTTAAATCAGATAATCTGTGGGGGGACATTAAGAAAGTAGGTGTTGCAAGATATTTGCATGGAATTGTGGAATCTTATTGTGCGAGGTAATTTTCATCTCTCTTTTCATTAGTGTGCAGAAACTATGCAGCAGAGCTAGTTTTATCTTAGAGTTTTTGAAATATGATTTGCAAGATTTGAAAAGGTTGTCAGCTGACTGTGAAACTTTGATGAATTTAGGAAGTATTAATAACTTTAAAGTGCTTGGGGAGCACTGCATTGGGTTGGAACTTTGTATTGAGAATTCCTGATTCATGACCAGTTCGAAAGCCATCTGGCAGTGACACGAGCTCTGAAGTGTCTTGCACACGTAAAGGAGAGTAGAATCTACTTCTAGTATCTCCTGTGAAAGCACCTATTAGAGTATAGAATTAACAATACCCCTTTTTATAAGAAGGAATTTTACTTGTAGCTTTTATGAGCAATGAGAGAAAATGATATAGTTCTAGCTGTGTGATAATGGTCTCGGGTCACTCGCTTGTCAGCTGATGAAAACCACTGCGTTAGCTGTATATAATGGTCGATGCAACAGAGAAAATGTGGGCATTTCTACTGGTCAAGTTCCCACTCTAGCACTGCAAAGGGATAATACCCAAACAAGCTGATGCTCAAGTTTCTCATCATGATGTCCTATGCTTGCTAGCTATAGTAAAGGATAAGGAAAAATGCAAAGGTTATTTAAATTGTCAGTTCAGTCTGACAGAATTTTTTGTGCCAATGAATGTTTTCTAGGTCTGGAGGCACTTCTCTCAGCGTGTTGGCTTTCATAGATCCCACTCTCCCTTAGACAACTCTCCTCCTATATTATATGAGGAGCCTGGACACTAAATTCAAAGCTGGCAGATGCCTGGAAGTGTTGAGACTAAATGGACTTTGTGAATCCTTTCCCTTTGTGAATGGCAGCTGTACTTGATCATTTGACTTAGGATCTTAAAATCCCTTTGTAGATCTAGCCCTCAGGCACCTTCGAAAATTTCACCATAGGAAATGAGGGTTTTTTTTTCCACCCTAAGTGTGAAATAGGGTGTAACTCTTACTGTTTTTAGTGCAACTAAGATCATGTAGCACTTTTTATAGACTGCCAAAGGGTCTAAATATGGTCAGTAAACCAGAAGGTGTTTTGAGGGGAGTAGACATAAAGGGGCTACATCTGCATGGGCCTATTGCCATCTGTATTTAAAACACAGCAGGAACTCTGACGCCTTTTCGGAAGAATGCAACTACTTGCACTTTATTTTTGTAATTTGAGTGCTGGGTCCCTGGAGTTGAGGAGAGATGATCCTCTTTCCTTTTCTTTTCATTTTTTTTTTAACTCTGAACATTCAGGTAAATAAATAATGAAACTGTTCAGTGCTCCACTGAATAAAAAAATCATTCAGCAAATAGCACAGTGTTTCAATGATTATTTGTGTTTCTACTTCATTATTTTAAGCAGACTGCATTTTCACAGCAAAATTGTCTGGAAACCATTGAAAACTATAGGCTGAAAAAACTCCAAACAACAACAAATAACATCTCTGTAGTGGTATGGATATGTATTTTGATGTAGTGAGGGCTCTTACAACCAGTTCACGGACATGTACATTTTGGGGCCTGAGATTCATGTTGTGGTTCCTGTGGAGACAATTGCATTTGTTTTGTGAAGGGAAATTATATAATAATTTATTCGTTTAAGGAAAAAGTACCCTGTGAAGTGGACTCCTGGGGAATAGAAATTTTACTGTACAGATTCCAGCCTGCAACTCTTAGAAGTTTGAGATGGTTTATAGTCTACAAATGCACTGACAAATGCATGATTTAATGTGGAGGAAAACTAGCACAATGATCCTTTCATAGACTTCTTAAACATTATTGTTTCCTGTCTTCTGGAGGTCACTCCTGGCAATTTGAATGCAATGCTGAACCCTCCAGTGGTTTCGGTGTGATCTTCATATAACTACTCCCTTTAGGAGGAAGATGCACAGGTGTTAATCTACTTTAGTACTTTAGTTGTGTTATTGTGTTAAAGTGGGCTATGAGAAAATGGTCTCTGTAGATGGAGTTCACCCACTTTCTTTTCCTTTGTTACAAGCGCATTATGTGAACACAGCAAAAGAGCTTTCTCTTGTAAGCTCCTGAAGTTTCTAAGGAATTATTTAATGATGTGATTTATTCTGGATAGCTTGGTTATAGGAGAGCAGGGACAAAAACATAAGCTGCAAGCTTTGCCTTGAAGTAAACTGATGTCTTCTGGAATACTGGATTCGGATATGCCGGAGCTAAGAATATAGCAACATTTATTTTTGTACTTGTATGAGATCTCATTCTTGAGGCTCAGTTGCATCCCACTTGGAATTCTTGGTCATTTGGTTTCCTAGGTGACCAAGTCCATGATGGTCTACTTAAAGTAGTCGCTTTCAGCAGCATCTACATAACTAAGGAGTTGCTCTTGTGTTTTTTTACCTCAAATGTTAGTTTCAGCAGGCAGGTGCCTTGCAACTCCAGGGTGGTGTGTTATATGTGTTCTTTTCATTTTTCTTATGCTGCTTAAAAATGCTTTTTGTCATTTAAGGGAAAGATGGTGTTATTAACTGTTGAAAATGTGGGAGGTGTAAAGGTCTCAAAGAAGATCAACATCCTTCAGTATAACTAACAACATGCGTATTACTGCACTTTGTAGTTGGTAGAGCTGTCATGCCAATTTCCAGTGCAGCACAAGGACCTTTCCAAGCAGGCTATGGCTGAGTGGGATTGCTGATGGGCAAAGGCAGATGGTGGCAAGGGACAGGCAAGGCCCAATAGTGTGCCCCACAGGTGGACTTTCCAACTACATAATCTGTGATGGTGCACCAGACTCCTCTAACACCTGATGTGCAACATATTTTCAGATGCCAGAGCAGTTCCTGTTCAAATCGCTTGCTATTTGGCTTTTTTTTTTTTTTTTTTTNTACCAACTTGCCTCCTCAGAGGTTTTTTGACCTCGTGTTCACCATCTGCCATTCTATATCCTCTCCTTCTGCAGCCTCTCCTTTTCTAACATCTGCTTGATTTGCCAGGAACTGGTTAGATAAATGAGGTGCGATTGCTGCTGAGCACTTGGGAGCACAGCAGCTTGTCGATGAGGTCACGCATGAGGTTTTTAGATCCTGACAGTTCAGGCCATTGTTATCAAGACCTGGACTTTCTAGGATTTCATATCATATTGACACTAATATTTCCTTGATTTATCTCCATAGATCACACTTTTACATTTCTGTTGCTTTTCTGTGAGATACAAATTTTACTGCTAATCTAAGGGCAGAGAAGAATTAAGTAGAAAAAGATGTACTATTCTCCAAGTGTTTCAATGTGAGCTTTTTACTTTTGTACTTTCTGCTGATTCAATGAGTTAGTCAAAAAGAATCATTTAAAAATATATTTAAACAACTTGTCCTCTGCCCTACACTTTGACCGTCTTGTCAGGAAAACACAGCGGAGCCTGACATAGAGTCCATTGATAACTACTTGTGACTTTGAAGCTGTGTTTGTTGAAAACGCAGGGAGCCTCCTGTTGAATTGCTTTAATGAACATTTGCCTTTAGGTTTTAAATTGACGGAGATGCAAGGATAGAGAGTTCAGAACGCGTGCTTCGCAAATGTAGAAATCAGTATAATTGTCAGTGGCAGCTGAAAAGACTTCCTTTTCTATACACAATCTGTTTGTAGTGAAGTTAATTAAACGTGGGTGTTAATTGGAACTTCAGCTAAGCCATTAACAGCTTTTACTGTCTCATGACAGTTCTAGGTATGCGAGAAATAGGAATGAGTAGGGACTCATGAGCTTTGTGTGAGCTTTCAGCATTAGCTTTCCTTGTAATCCTACACACAGTAGCAGATGTACTTTGGCAATCGTGCTGGAAGAGGCAGTCTCGTCCTCTCCCTGCTCCTGGCAGCCTTTTCTCACTCGTTACCAGCATAAGTGTTCAGCCAGTCAGGAAGGAGGAGAGAACCTACATTACAAAGGAACCATAATTTTGTTTTCTGTTCTGTATTGGTTCCTGTTACCAGTTAGCCTCATGTATTAGGGCCAGTGGTGAGGGGACATGATGACCAGCTGGGGACTGAGAGGAGCACAAGACTTCCGCAGTCTGCAGCAAGGCCAGGGAAAACCCTTCATGCGATTAGCAACCTTTCTGTGATAGATTGTTGAGGGGGACCACGTTCTGGGACCTAGAAATGGGAAAGCCATCCCGCTAGTGGTTCACTGTTGCTGCTGTTTCTGGTTGGCACCATCGTGGTCGTGGGACCAGAAACATACTGCTCTAAGTGTTGTACAGCCACAGAGAGGGAAAACAGTCTGTGTCCCAAACCAGTGTAAAATCTTGACTCTTACTACAGAAGGCCACAAATGAAAGAGATTTAGGGGAAGGAGCCATACAGGATGTGAGAATAAAGGAGTGTAAAAATGCTTTTTTTCTGGGTCAGCATTCAGGTATCTGACAGGGAGGCAAGAATGTAAAATTATATTGCAGTTATGAAAAAAAATAAATGGAGAGAGAAAGCCTTGTCTTAGAAATGTTATGCTGGACATAACGCATTCATCTACAACAGAGGACACATGTCTGGTTCAAAGAACCTAATCACAACTTCAGAAGACAGGCCAGCCTGATTGAGAATTCAGATAGTTGGGGTGAGCTGGGGAGAAGGTTCGGTTTTGTTGTAGCTATGTTGAAGTTAACAAGAGGTATCAAAGTAGTTGCCTTAGCTTAAAAAAAAAAGAAAAAAAAATCTAATTAATCCAAAGAAGGCAGATCAGAGCAGAGAAGATCTATTAGGGATTTTATAGAAATGGCAGTGGGATTTGAGTGATGGATATTCAGTGGGGAAAATACAAGTTTCTGGATACTGAATGAGGATTTTTAATGTGGTAAATATTTGTGTATGTGGGTATATATATATATATGTACATATACATATATATAAATAATATAAAATTATCATTACAGGACTCCTTTTTTCCCAAACTGCATGAAAATGACCTCTGTGGCATTGTAGTTGCTGTAGTGGAGATGTGTTCAAGGAGAAATAGAGGTTTGTAGTCAGCTATGCTATTTTTTTTTTGGCATGTCTGCATTTAAATAAATGAACAAACAGTATCATGTATCTGTTATAGTCCTTGATTTATTCAATGGGCTCTTTAAACATGTAGTTTCACTGCAGTTAGGCACAGGAGAAGTAACATAACTATTTTCTGTCACATGAGAAAACACAATCTTTGTATTATTCCAAATAGCTCTCAGTTATTACTGTGAAACTTTGGAGGTAGTTAATTTCTTTGTCATATTTTATGGAAATGGAGACAAAGTCAAAATATATTTCTAGTATTGAATTACTTTTCCATTTATCACAAATTAAAAATGCTAATTACTATCTCTATTTTTACAGTCTCTTTTGATTATATTAACCTGGCAAAAGGGCAGCCAACTTTCATGATTAGATTTCAAGATAATGCTATTAAACTGTAAAGACTAACTCCATCTCTTTTCCCATTTCTTCTGCCTTTTGGCTGATTTTCAGTAATTCCTTTATAAGGTTCCTATTAGTTCATAAATTATTCCAACACAGAACCTGTATATAGAAATTTTAGTTTTAAATAATCTTCTTGGATTAAAAAAACTGACTTCAGAACTGCATATTGCCCAAGGAAAGCAGAAGAATGCAAATAATGAATTAAAAGTCAAGACAAGAAATAGAGAAGTAAAAGAGACTGTTGTGCAACATGTTTTCAGGAAAGGAGAAGTAGAGGGACACAACCCACAATTTTGGTGGTTGTAGTTACATCCAGTGAACATTCTAGCAGACAGAAGTAGTAGGCAACGTGCTCAACAAATTGTCCAAGGGTTGTCTCTGAACAGTGGCTTCTGGTACCTTCTTTGCCTGTGGGATACACAGGCTACTGTAAAAAAGGCAGAGAGTCACTGTAGTCTTATCAGTTTGAGGATGAGGGACATGGCCTGGAGCTGAACTATATAATCAGGTCGGAACTCAGCTTACATTAGTAGACCAAGAATTAGTACCAGGGATTTTTTTTTTCTTTTATGAAGTTTTGCTGAACTATAAGTATGGAAGGAATCAGCATCACTTCGGAATGCATTTCAGTCCTTGTCTCCTGGCCATTTGTGCATAACTATCCTGGTGTGAAGTTCTACAAGATGACCAATAGTGCCTTTATTTGGCTGTGAGGCAATTCATGTTGCTATGAGTCAAAGCTTTGGACTGATTGGAAAGTGAACAGTGTGCCTAGTGTGAGGACCTGAGGAAGTGCCTAGTATAGGACCTGAGGAAAGAGTAGGGCTCAGCTGTGCCTCTGAGGGCCAGCCCTCCCTGCAGTATAGTGAGAAGCCCCTCATTCCTGGAATGGGTGGAAGGCAGCCTGCAGGTGGAACATGCAGCTGCTGCACCTCTCTGGGATACTCCTGAGGGGCACATCTGCCTCTTGCTATGAGGCAGGGGTTTTTAGACCCTTTTAAGTGACATGGTGACCTTAGTACTTCAGCAGCTCTCTCTTCTGCAGGGTAAGGTAGCATTTCAGCCAGAAGTATGGACAGACATGTGTTTTGTGCCATCCCTTCCACTCGATATCCAAGACAAGGGACAGGTGTAAGTTATTTCCCAAAGGAGAATATGATGGAGGTTTAGTTTGTGCCTTTCATACGAAAGGGAGTTTGATGAAATAGATCTACCTGGAAATTGTTGAGCTTGAGTATCTTCTCCCAGGTATGTAGGTCCCATGGCTCCACATGGGACACTGTAATTTACTCTGCAAGAAAAGGAATAAATCAAAGAAAAGGAAATGAAGGTATTGATAAGTCCAAAGGCTCATAACTAAACAGGAGTTGGTTCTTCAGAAGCAAACATTATCATTTTTTTGAACTTGCTGATGTCTATTTTGACATGGTAATCTGAGGCTATGGTCAACTCTCCATCAGGTCACTAACTCAGTAGAACAGAAAGTTCAAATTAAGTTCTAGGTGAAGCCTTGAATCAGTTTTTATCACTTGATGACTGGATTTTCAGCCAACTAGGACTCTGTCCTGCAAGTGGCTTCAAATCCCCAATGTTTGGAAGAGTCTACTATGTGCATGTATGTACTTCCTTAATGGAAATGGGTGGTAATTCTAGGCAAAAGATTAATGGTATTACCTTAGTGGAGAAGCAGCTGAAGGAAAAAACAGTAAGGATCAGTGGGTTCCCAGTGTGCTGTAATGGAGAAATTTGCAGGAAAGGGAGCAGACCCTCCTTAGATTTGCCAGCTCTGGAGTACTTTGCACAGCCATGTTATTGAAGGCTCGGTACTTTGTTTCTCTTCAGAAGGACCATGCAGCACCTGGGTGTGCAGAGAGGGGCAAGGCTCTGTTTCATATAGTGCCATGTAGAATAATTCCTCTTCAAGAGAGACCAAGTTCTGGCTATTGCACACACTCAGCATATATTTACAAGAAAGATGAACACTTTATTCTTTTGCTACTCAGACACAATGGGATCACGAAGTTATATATTATGTCTACTAGATATTATATCTTAAGTACTGTATCTCAGCTGCTGTAAGTGATAAAGCGACTGAAAAAATTAATGTTTCCTATAGAAGAGCTAAAACAGCTTAAGCACTGGGAAAAATTTAAATCTCTTCTAGTTAAGGTTCATTTATTTGGGTTACTGTTCTTAATGAAAAATATGACAAATCCATTTTCATAGGAAAAGTCTTTAAAAGTGGGGTTTTACACAACTCTCACCTCCTGGTATCCTGCCTCCCTTGCCATGGCAGAAAAAGGAGAGCCCTTTGGTGTGCACTGGAAGTAGCAGGCATTGTTGGAGGTGAGATTCATTTCTGCTAAAGTAAGTCAGATGAATTGCACAACACAAGTACCTATTTCCTCCTATGGATGATGATGATAAGAGTTTGTGGAAGGAGCTCAGGTGTGGATGACTTTTTGGAGATGACAGAGGCGGGCCGGATGCAGCCTGCTGACTCCTTGAGACAAAGGGCGCTCCTTGCCATGGCCATGCTGTTGACCCAAGGCTTGGCTGCGCTGCTGTTGGGGCTATCCTCCTGCTGGGATTCGCTGCCTGAACTGCGTGCGTGGCTGCCCCTGAATTATTTCAGTCAAACTGAATTAACTGAAAAATGCAGTAAGTTACTAGCCGGACTTCTATTGTCTGAAATGCGTTTTAAGGGTGTGCGCAGCAGGTGTGCCCAGGCTGTGCGGCAGCACGCTGGGGCCCAGGAGAGTGTTTGGTGACAGGACGCCAGTGGTGGTCTGGCCTTGCAACGTCCTCGGCAAACGTGACTGCTCTATGGATAGAGCCTGTGCCTGGGGCCAGGGCTAGACCGGGGCTGCAACCGCTGCTCGTTGGGCCAGTGTCTACCAAAGGCTTGGGGGAAGAACCCAGGATGATCGGCGCTAAGTGTTTGAAGTGATTTCTTTACTCATATGAAAACAAGGTCACCTAGAGGTTTTTGGTGTGGTTTTCACTGGTCTGGCTAGTGGAAAGGATAAATAATTGTTATGGATCTTGAAATAGGAGTAGGGGAATTGGAGGAGGCAGATTCCCCTGAATGAGTGACTACGGGTGCTCATTAGCCAATGAGAAATGCCAATTTCCCTGGCAGAAACTGGAAACAATCTGTCCCTCTTTAGATGTTCCAAAAACCTACTTAAAAAATCAAACACTGAAGCTGGTTTTATTTCAAAGTTTTGAAGTAGATCCAGTTTATATTTTCAAAAGGATTTGATGTCTATATACATATATGTGGCTTTATAATAAGTATTATCTAAAATAAAAATGAGTGAAAACTCCACTGAACTGATGGCAAAGTTTGCTGGTTTACCAATAGTCCTTTTTCTTTGTGTTGTTATACTAAAAAAATGAACTTTTAGAAATTTGCAATAAACTTTTTATTTAAATAGTTTCTAAAAATATTGATGAGGAAACACAAAGTTAAAATGTCTGTGACAGTGCACTTTCATAAAATAATAATTTTCATCTGAGCTGTCCCACCAAAAATTAAAGGAGAGAGTGTAATGGGTGTCTGAATTTTATAAGGTTCCTTCCCAGATTAACTGAGGTTACTAGCTACAGTACAAGCTGACTAGCTGTAGCTGTTCTAGCTGCAGTAGCTGCTGACATGCATGTTGCTACAGCCAGCCACAAATCTTGGCACTGAAACCTCAATTTGTTGTAAATCCAGATCCTTCTTTCGCGCATACGTGTTCTACCTGAACCATATATAATATATTTAGCACTATCATTTGGGGATTAGATGTGCCCAAAATGTGTAGGTATCGTTAACTTTAGGCAGGAGGCAATTACATATTTGTGTATGTATTAAGTCTGCTGGGCCTACTGGTTTGCTGAGGCTGCAAACTGGACCTGAAAATAAAGGAGAACCTGGTGCTCTAAATCATGGTTCTGTTGAACTTGCATGCGATGTTTCTACTGTTCCAGGCAGAAAAGAACATTTCTACTTGCTTTTTAAATTATAAGTTGATGTAGCAAAACACAGAGTGGGGCATCTCTGACAGGCTCGTACAGCGTTCCAAGCCTTCTAGCTGCTGCACTACTCGCCATTGACCTGCCGAGGTTTCTTCTAGGGTCGGTGATAGGAGCCAAATCTTTGACTTTGCAAAGCACTAGAGGGCAGGCTAACCTAGATTTTTCCCTACCAAAATGAAGAATAAGAGAAATTAAGTTCCCAATGCAGTTCAGAAGCGTAACATAAAAGAAATCCTGATGCTGCACCCAACGTCTTTAACAGGAATTAGGCCACTTAGCAGCAAATACTTATTTTCATTGGAAAGCTTTATTTCCAAAGCCAAGTGATAAGTGGTTGTGGTGAAGCAGACGTGAATCACCCAGAACAAGGTATAGCCCCGCATTGCTGAGGGAACAGTCTGCACCCACCAGCCGTGGGGATCCCACAAAGACGTGCTCCTCCCGGGCCTACAGTTCAGGGTTATGCTCCTGGCTCCTTCTGAGGATACAGCAAACGCCTTCATGTCTACCTATGCGTCTGCCTATGTCTCTGGCCTGGCACTATGACCAGCTGAGTGACTGCAGGGTGACATATATGACTGAAACTCATCCTGGAGGTTAAAAGATATTCTTTGTGGCACTCCCTCGCTGTATGTTTGGGTGTGCGATGAGCATCTCAGTATTCCCGTGTTAGCTAGCAACAACCCCAGATGCGTTGTGTTTCATGGTGACTGCTAGTCCAATGCATTGGCTTTTGTGCTATTAATGGCCTGCTTCTGCAAGCTTTTCCAACACGCAGCAGTATTTGCTTCTGGGCTGTCCATCCGTTAGCCCCGAGCGAGATCAGGGATGATCGTTCAGCAAGATGGGCTGCACAGCTCAGCCCTCAGTTACTCTACAAAAAAGTGCTGCTTGTATTTTAGTTCTGCAGAACTCAAAGCCCCTAAAAGGTCCCGATGGCCTCCTCCATGTCTTGATTTGCTTAATTTTCATAGCCACCTAATTATTAAGTTTTTCACAGGCCCAGAGCTGCTTGGGGTGAAGCAGACTGGGTCAGTGGCACAGAGCCACTGACTGAGGAAAAATCCTGCTGTGAAGAAACCAGCTCTGGAGCAGGTCATATGTGAGGCACAGAGTTTTAATGGACATGTCTATTTCGTTTTAGCTCTCTTAGATTTTTCCTTTGTCCCATATCACTTACCATCCAGATTAATCTACCACCCTGCGTTATATGGAACTGTAAGTCTGTTAATGTAATGTCTCAAATAAGCTGTTAAAAACAACTGCATCAGCTGTCTAGGAGGTGTCTTGGGTTGTTTTGTCTGTTCCTTGATCTAGGCAGATTATTTTTTACAGTGTGTTTCTCACCACCTCATATAGTATGAAAATGCCTTTCATTTAAGAATCTTTTTCAGGATACTTGATGCCAAGTTTATCCTGGTATAACTCCAGGGTATTTCAATCAGTTTGATCTCTGGTCAGTGTAAGTCCCTATAGAAGTACTCTGTAATATGATTATTACTAATTTCAAGGTTTTTTTCCTGATTCTTTACAATTTTTTTTCACAATATTTCCTACTGCTACTCAGCATAACTAGGCTATCAAATCCTCTTTCACTCTTCCAATACCAAACTGGGATCATTTACCTGAAGGGCAAACAAGATTTATGGACAAGTATAAAGCTACTAAGAGCAAATGTTTTGGGAGTACTTTGGCCTATACTGCTTTCTCTGACACAGTAGTCATGGATTGAATGAGATGAAAGGAATTATTGGTCTCTGCCTGTATGGTAGTCTTTAAGATTTTTCTTTCTGAGTAGAACAAATCCTGAGTTCCTAAGGTAAACAGAAATTTGGCTGACCACCAGCCAAATAAAACCTCCCTGAACACCTCAGGATTGTGTCTGTCTGAGCAAACAGGCTGGAGGGAGTTGTGTGAAGCCGTCTGCTGTGAGCTGACCTTGTGTCACTGCAGCCGATGGCGACTTGCTATTGATTTTAAGAGAGCTGGGTTACACCAGCACTGACTCCCCTGAATATTGCAGCATGCCTTTATGATATAACACCCTGGGCTGGTGGCGATGCTAATAAGAACCCAAGCCAAGCTGTGTCTTAACTTCATTTATCCGAAAGCCAAGTAGTCAAAGTATGATGGGGAATTTCTGTGCTCTCAGGAGTCTCAGAGCTGCTTCAGGGCTATCCGTGGCTGCTTATTACTCTGATACCATATTATTTTGTCAGTGAGTGCCTGCAGAGAGGTAGCCAGGCCCCAGGAAGCTGCTCTCCTTGGTTGCTGAGATATTGAGAGAGGTGAAGTGCCAGCAAGTTCCCTTCCTCCACCTAAGACATATCAAAGCCCTGTTTCTTTGTATTCCACAAAAAGTTGATTATAGAAATGAGAAGCTAAAAGAACATAAATAATAGAAAGCATATGGTCAAGTCCACTAGAGGATTTGGAAATGTTCCCTCCGCTTTTGAGTCCATCTTGAAATACATGCAAGCAGTATCCGTGGTTCACTGGTGAGTTATATCTGCCCAGACCTTACTGTGCTGCACAGCTCCCATTTGGATTAAAGAGTTGAACATGACCAAATACACTTATTTGCTGTACTACAAACCTCCAGGGAGCATTAGAAAGGGGAGTCTTTTGTCAGCCAGCTGTCTTGTGGCTTATACTCGTGGTAGTGTCCTGAAATTTTGCACAAGCACAGCTAATCTGTATGATTTCTTTTGTGTATGGAACAGCATGTACACTATATTTTTTTCTTTTGTCAAAGGGATGCAACTCTTACTGCCATTGCACAGGATTGCGAGAGAAGAGGTTGCATCTACAGGCAGAGCACTGCGGTTTGCATTTGGAGCATTTCTGTAGCCTTGACTGGAACTGAGAAGTACTTAGCTCAGGCATCTGAGGGCCATAGCAATAGGTAGACCTGAGAATTTTATCCTCAGTTGAGTTTTATTCTGCTACACTGTGTTTTAGCTCATCTGAAAACCAACAGATAGTCCATCATAGTTTTAAGCTGCTTCTCTGAATAGAAAGGCCAAGGCTGGTAGAATTGCTGGAGTCTGGCTACAGCTCATGTACTTGGTTAATATATGGTGATGTTTTGTTATGTTATTTTTAAGTCATTCTGAAATTCATCTACAGAAGCCCACATGCAAATTTAAAGGGAGCATGTCTGCTAAAAGCCTAATTTCAACAGAGCATTTAGGCATGTGCTTGACATCTTTAATGAGATTTAACCACATATTTGTGCTGCTGAATTGAGACCAAAATTACATTCATAACAGCTCTGATTTCATGAAGCATTAGGGAGTTTGTGACCCCTGTTTTACATTGAATGAACCCAGGTTTTTGTGATGTTTTGTTGCACACAGCATTACACCTACTGCTTGGCGAAACTCCTGGCATACCCCAAAGATAGGCAGTGTAGGACATTGTTTTCAAACACAATTTTTCCTTTTTTTTTTGTCAAGTGTGATTTTATGTTTTTAAAACATCACAAGCACAAAACAGAACTTGGAGTGTGCATTTGACAAAATGTGGATTACAGGGAAGGGTGGCAGGGCCCTACCTTCTGTTGCTTGATGCCCTGCCCCAGTGCAAAGAGCCCGCGTGCTCCTGGGGCAGCACTGCGCTTTGCAGGGTCCGAGGAGGAACCCAAGACAAGAGCTGCCTGCCCAAGTGTTGGATCCAAACCATAGGTACGCAGAAAATTCATATGGTTTTTATCTGCCTCATTTGACAGAGCGATCAGTGTGTCCTCAAATTCACTTTCTGAATTGTTCCCTGTACAGTTAGTAAATTTCCTGAATACATTCATTGTGAGTGAAGAAACATCTCTCATCCAAGCAATTTTTAAAATATGCATGAATTGTGTTTTACATATGTAGGGAATTATTTTTGCTATCTAGACTCTAATTTCTGATTTTTGAAGTCAAAACTGAAGTCAAAAATTAGAGGTCTTTGAATTCTATTACTTTTAGTTAAAATGTTTATTTAAATTTAATTATTTAAATTGTATTTATGTAAATATTCTATTTCCATTTTATGTGCTGTGTTTCATGAACCTTCCACATAGATAACCACAAGATAATGGTTTATTGAACTGAATACGCCTGATCATTAGAACAAGTACACGTTATATAAGAGAATGATTTGAAGCATATTGGTTACACAGAATATAATCTTGAATAAATTTCTAAAATGTTATCTGTATCTATAAGGACAATTTCCTTCAGGAAACACAGTCTTTCAGGACAGGAGTCAATTCAGAGCTAAAACAGAGCAGGTGACTTCACATTCCCCCATGTTGCTGAAATGTTGATTGATTCAGGAGCAAGTCTGGAAAGTGATGGCTTTGACACTAGGAAAAGTTACTCACACCCAGTAAAATACATGGACGGACAAACCCTGCAGTAAGGTCCGGTCCCAACAGGGACTTCATGAGGGACTTCATGGCACAATGAGTGACTGGTGATAGGAAAAATCGTGTTTATTGTTTTACGATAGATTTTTCTCCTTTGTTGTTTGAATACATGGAAGCTGGTCAGCCAGTGAGTAAATCCATCGCAGCGTGCTGTAATAGACCAAAAGTGTGGGAAATGAGTTAAAGCCAGTCCAGTTAAAGCAAACTGCAGGGGCTGCCTGGGGACCCTGCTGTACTTGGGGAGGGACATGCTGTAAGGGAGCACTTTGGGCAGCTGAAGGCCTCAGAGCAGTGATCTGGTTATAAGAGCTGCAGCTAAATGGGCTTGCTGGTTATGAACTGGGCACTATGAAGTTTCAAGCATATAGTCAGCAAGGCAGTTTACACACTTTTTGTTTACCTTATGATAGTGCCCAAAACCTCTCTGAGATCATCCTAGAAAGTGTCAAAAATACGATCATTTTGAGGACAGCTTAATCTTAATCTCCTTGTGCCTCAGTTTCGTTGCTATTAAGAGGCTGGTGATTTTAAGGCATTGCTGGAGTGCTGCAAATAGATGTGCTTGCAACATGGAGTCAAAAATGTTCTTCAGTATTTTTCAGTAAAATTGCATTTACAATTGCCTCCTGAAAGGAGAAGTTGAGATTATGTTATAATAGTTTTTAAGCAAAGAATCAGAAGTATGCTTCATTTTTATGATTCAAGTCAATTTTTTCAATTTTATTTTTGCAGGAAAGATCAATGTTTTTCTTTTTTACTATTTTGTAACAGAAAGAATGCAAATACCAAAATTTCATGAGAGAACAGTAAATACCAACCTTGTGTCCTCTTTCTCTCCCCAGTTCCTGCTGGGGAGCAGCATGTTCCTGAGATTCTGCTCTCTCGTGAGTTGATATCCTTGGATGGAAAAGCGCACAATTATCATCGTTATGTAAATTGTACCATATTTTAATTCATTTAGTTGTTTTACAGTGTCCTAAGAAAGGTCTTGAAAATACCTCTGTTTCTCGAAAGAATATATGAGGAAAGTATTCACCAGAGAGTTTCTCAGAAGAAAACTTGATTAAAATTTTTTTCCATGCTTTACAGTTTTAAAAGTGTTTTAAATTTTTGTTTCAAGCACTTAAGTTTTGAACACAGGAGTTTAGATACTTCTGGTAAAATGCACTCGTTTGGATTATGTTACTGTCTGTACGACTTACCTGAGACAGGAACACTGCTGTGCTGGGAACTGCAAAAACACTCAGAGCTAAATCCTGGCCCGTTGAAGCCAGTGTCAGAAATCCCGTTCACCGCAGTGAAGCTGGGAGTCAGGTTTCGCCCTCAGTAGGGACAGGCGGCCTCCTGTCACCCAGACAGTAGGTTTGTCTGGAAACTCTGGGCCTTGGCGTGGGAGGTGGAAACCCTCTCCAACCACCCTTGTGCCCAATGGCTGCTCCAAGAGGCTCCTATCAATAGGCCTTAAAAACAAACAAACAAACAGAAAACAAGGATGCAGCTCATGCAACAGCCCATGTTGTCTCTTTGTCTCTTTTTCTGGAACTTGCCAGAGGCCCTTCCATCTCTAATTGAAAATCTGAGAAATGCCAAATTCGTTATTGTCTCCCAATTGTATTTCTAAGCAGAGGCAAGGGCTGTATGTCAGTATTGGCAGCTCACAGTTGGACAGATAGACGCAGACTTCATTTAGGGTTGGAGGACAATTCTTCCGGGAGTTTATTATTATTATTTTCTATTTATTTTTCATAGAATCAAAACTGGTGCGCCCTTCTTTTAGCTCCTATTTTGGAAGTACCTTCACTGCAGCAGTCTTCAAGATCATAATCTCTATAGTATTATTGGACTGAAAAGTTTTCAGCATGTCTCATTTTTTAAGCTTGGATAATTCTGCTGAGTGAGAAGAATGAGGGGTGATCATTTTTTGCTTCACCTTCATACCTTTCTTACATGAGGGCTTCTAGGGCTTCTAGAACATGAGGAAGAAGTTGAAAGCAGTTCAAGGCTTGGCCATAGTAACACAATGCATTACTTATTTATTTAATTATTTTTTTCTTCTTGCTTCTCCTGAACCAATTCACTTCAGGGGAAGCAGACCAACTCTACTATTTATATGACTGTGCAATCACTGTTAATCAAAACAAAATTGTCTGGTTATGAAATATAAGCAAATGAAGCAAATCACGTTGTTAAGGCTGCTTAGGGCATAATGTTCTAAGGGCAAGCTTTTATTTTCAGGGATGAATTTAAATCTGCAGCAGGTTTGCGGGGAGAGGTAATATTAAAAGTTGCTGTCAAGAAAAATAGTCAAGATTACAAGTTAACTGGCTATACTAGTTACCTTAAGAAACAATATTGCTCTTCCTCCCAAAGCTTGTCACACTCACTACTTAAAATGTCTGTACTGTCTGTCTGTCCATGTATACTCTTTGTTGTGAATTTCTGAGATGAGCTCTGGTGAGAACTAGTAAGCTCAATATATGGTGTGTAAAATGGTTTGATGCATGTTTTAGACCAGATTGTAAAAAGGTAAGACTGTAATCTATCTAATCTGCTTCCCTTTTAAGGAGGCCAAAAGCCATCCTTAGGCTCTTTTTGACTGATATATTTTGCCTGATTTATGCTGTATCATATTTCAAAGTTGAGGTTTGTAAAGTTTTAAAAGAACAGTTTACCAAAAGTTTTAAGACTGTTTTTTATCACATCTTATTCTGTCACCAGATTTCACATTTCATTCGGCTTCTCCCCATTTCGGTTCCATCATTGTTCTCAGAGTTGAAGGGAAGAGAGCCAGAGAAGACTGAGAAACATAAAAGGAAAATATGAACAAAATAAGCATCTTAAGCCAAGTGTTGGTGGGAGGTGCTATGCATAATAGGGCAAACCCATGCTCCTGCAATAAAAGAATCACATGATAGAGGATAAAGAGGAGTCACAAATAATGGTGGGAAAGTCTTCTATAAAGGACTTCAAGAACAAATATAATTACCCAAAGCATTATTAACTGTGGAGAAAAACACTCTGACCAGCCTTTCATATGATTTAGAAGGTTTACCAATAGCGCATCCGCAATTCACCGAGCCAATAAAAAGCAAAGGCTACAAAAATGTGAGCAGAGGGAGGGAGGAGACTGCGCTAGGACCTCAGAGGGCATTTCAGTAGCGCTAGCAATTTTTATAATTCACCCAAGCATGACTCGCCCTTTTGCCGGGAGCATCATCTGCTGTCTCTTTGCCAGGCCATGCTGCCCGGAGCGGATTTTGCCTGTGTCTTGGTGCTACCTGGGATGTCCTTCCCCTGGGATGTCCTGGGATACCGTGCATGTCCTTCCCCCTCCCAGCATCCCAAGTGGGAGGTCTTCACCAGAAAAACAGTCTCCTTCCTTGTGCAATTCTACCCAAGGTCTCTCAAGCAAAGAGCAACATCCCTGCCAGTGCGCTGCAGCCTCGTGTTCCTTGGCACTCCCGCCACAAGAAGCCAAGGTGACGCTGGAGCTCTCGCCTGGCGCAGAGGGCTGGGAGAACAGAGAGCAGCCGGAGCAGCCAAGCCAAACACCGCGCATTCACATGGCGACTGCTCTGGCACGTCATCGAAACCTCTGCAGAAAGGAAAAAGGAAGAGAGTTTTCTATTGACTGAATACTAAATTGTCATAGCTGCCACATATATGAAAGTTATCTTTCTGTTACTGTTGAGGGAGTTTCTTAGAGATATAGAAGAATAACTGTGTTCAGGCTAGTCTTCAAATGACACTGCCTTCACACTTCTAAAAGGCCAGGGCCAAAACTCTTCCTTAGGGATTTGGCCTGTAAAAGCTACAGGCCAAAAGCTACTAATTATGCGGTTTGCAGATCCCCGAAGTGTTCCATCATGTTAAGACCTGTGTTGATATGACAAGGGCTATGTTAGTTTTTACTAGCTGGAATCTATGTTTTTATTTGTGTCATAGTTGTCATAATGATATATGAATATCTTTGGAAGTCTAAAAATACTTACATAGGAGAAATGGAGGAGTATTTCTCTTTTTTTTTTTTTCTTTTTCTTTTTTTCTTTTTGAGTGTGATAGTCTAAAATTATTCCTGTTAAAACTAGAGACAAGGCAGCAAAAAAGGAAATGGAGTCACAGGAGAGTTAGAAGCAAACTAAAATTGCATCTGAGACAGAAAGAAGATCTCATTGAAGAAATGTATAGTGATTGGACAGGAAAATACTGCCCCTAGTCTAGTACCTGGAAATTTGAAACCTTTGTAATGTATGTTTTTCTTCAACTTCTTTCCAAGCTTCTTGATCTAAATCCCTTTTAAGATCCTTTAAAAAATTTAAAGACTCTTCTTGATTTAAATGTTAGTCTTACTCAATATACAAACCTACTAGTTCCCAAAACTAAATCATTCTTAGTTCTGCAGCAGAAATGTGCTCTCCGAATAGTAAGTTTTCACTGCAAAATGAGGAGTAGACCTAGGCACTGACCGTAGTGTCTTCAAGAACCTCTATCTGCAAAAGTGGCTTCTTCCTCTTTGCTAGAGTTAACTTAGGCGTAAAAAGCCCCTTGTGGTTTCCTTGGAAAAGTCTGTAGAGACCCTACCCACTAGTCTGAAAGTCTGGGCAGTTGCTAGTATTTATCTCTGAGTCTGTTATTTAATCTTAGTGTGCTATCAGACAAAGCGAGTGGAACACAGGCACACATGTGCACACACACACACACAACTTTATTAGGACTAGGCACACATGAGGATGTCCACACAATTGGATATTTTGGCAGTAAACTTAGAATTTTTCAGCTGTGCCAAGTCAAGAACCAAGCTAAGAAAAGAAACTTGTGTATAACTAAGTTTTTTTGGGGGGGGTGAGGGGAGGTTCTGTTGACTTTAATTATTCTTCATCTCTCTCTCTTGGGAAGTTGCTTTGTTTTTATTTTATTTTTTTTTAAATGAGCTTTCTCACCAAACAGGTTTGTTTAAGTTCTCACAGTTCTGATTATTATTAGCAAAACAGTTCAGCTTTCAAATACCAAACCAAAAAATAGTTACTTGGTTGGAAAAGGGAAATGGGGATGCAGCACTGATATTTATTTTATTTCTATTGATGTTGTATTTTCAGCATTATTACACAGTTGAGTGGAATTTCTAGAAGGAAAGGACAGAAAAGACAGTAATATCAAGAATTCTTTGACTGTTGTAGTCACTGGAGAGTAGTAGGCAAGGAATCCTTATCAAGGCATTTTGGAATATAATAATAAAGAAACTTCTAATCCAAGATGAAAAAACCCACAGATATCTATAAAATTATCAATATAACTGTAATCCTTAAGATCCTAGATAGTTACAGCAGTATTTTTACAGTATTTTTCTTTCCTATCTGTTGTGCTAGGGAATTTTTATCATTTTGCTTGTTTCTCAAGGAAAATGCCAGTTTGCATTAGCTGGTAGTTGGGATGTCTGGATCTTAAATGTATGCCCTTATTTAAAATAGCTGTACAGTAGAGAGCCAGGGAATAGTCCTGAGAACTCATTGTAGCTTCTTGTGGGAATAACATTAGTCACAGGTTCGTGTTGTGTTTGTAGGGCTCAAAGGCTGTAATTTCTTTGTGAAGCAAGAAATACGGCTTTCTGCCCTGGAGAAAGGCAAGCACTGTGGCTGCGTTCATATTAGTAAACAAAGTGAACCGGAGCTTGTTTTCTGTCCCTGAGGCTAAGAAGCAAGACACGTCTAGGTCCATACACCTGCAACTCCTCCATGCCCTGGCAGGAGACTGGGCTTTTCCATCCCAGGAAGGCTTCCAGGAATCGTCCCAAGCTAGTATTACCTGCAAACCCTGCATAGGTGTTGCCTGTGGGAGAGTACCGATAGCCGAAGGCTAGTCAAACTGCCACGTATGCTGAGAGCTGAACCACATGGATAATGCTGGCTTCTCACTCAGGCCTTTGCTCTGCCTTGGTTTATAGAGCACTGCAGAAGTGGTTTGGAGTGCAAAGGCAGTGGCCTTAGGCCCGCCTGAATAGGTAGGCAGAATACTGTGTCCTGTGGGAAGATGTCTTATGCTGTGTTTCATGCATCAGTTGCTGCTAGATTCCTCTTAGTTGCTGCTAAGAGTTGAGATTTGCTTAGATGTTTGAGAGATCTAGACACTTCTTTTCCAGAACAATGAGCATTAACTTGAAATCCTTAGCCAAAACATTTTCAAGCCCATTAAAAAGAAAAGGGTCTTTTTTTACATACACAAAGTATTAGGCAAGAGCCTGGTGTTGGTAATTTTTTTTCTTTTCCTTTATATGTTTTCTACAGGGAACAGAATTCTGAAGCTTGCAACACAAACTGGAAAGACAGCTCAAGTCTTTTTAGACAATGAACAACAGTGGAGAGGACTGTATCCACAAAACGAGTCAGGAGGGGCAGTTTTGCCACCAGAGAAGAATTCCTCTTTACCAGCTGTGATATCATTTAACAATGACAGCTCTCCAGTTTGTAAGTGCAGCATGTGTTTTCAGTGTCTTATTTGCAACTGTTTTTTGAGATAATGATTTAGGGTCACATCCTGCTTGCTTGAGCTGCCTTTATATTTTGTTCCTTTGACAAGACAACTGCCAAGAGTAAGGTGAATAGGTTTTTGGTCTCCGGAAAAATTCCTTCAGACCTTGGACCCATCTTTAATTTGTACGAACGAGGGATAAACTTTCTCTGTAGGTGGCCTGGTCCGCTACATCTTTCTTTGAAGTGCACCATGCTGGCCACAGTTGGTGACAAGGCATTAGATGAGACAGCAGTTTCTGTATTCATAAGCTGTCCCTAATGTCTTGCTCTGAAGGCATCACAACTACCATGTTTAACAACATTTTACAGGAACTGTTTTGGGAAGGGAAAGGATTAGAGATATTCCCATGAACTTTCTTATACCTTCTCCTCCCCATGAAATCTAAGTCTTAAAGTAGCTAGCATATGTCTGATGAAAAGCCACTAATATATATGCTCATCTTGCACAAGTGAGATGAAGCTTCATATTTGCATGGCTTGAGGACTGCTTGGTCTTTCTCAGGGCCAAGAAAAATAAAGTCATCAACCATCCCCCATAATGAAAAATGAAGTGCTGCTCCCAGCCATATGTAGCAAGCCTTGCAGCACTGCTTGTTTGTTTGTTTTATTTATTTTCTTCTTAAGGTTTGAAAACTTGGTCCAAATTATTTTGTTTTCACAACCTTTGCCCCTAAAGAGGCAAAGAACTTTTTATAAAAAAAAAGGTATATGGAGACATCTGTGCATAATTTTTAAAGACCGTGGTACAGGAGAAAGCAGGTTAGTTTGGGACAGGCTGGAACTACGTACTGACAGCAGGAGATGCAAAGAGGCCTATTGTCTTTGTTAAAAATAAATAAATGAAAGCTGGAAAAAATCCTTTCATTAAATTGGAAACAGCATTATCCAAGGAGTTTGCAGTATTAATTAGATCATGTAGCCCTAAAATATAACATTTGCCATGATGACATTTCGTCAAGGCTAGAGATAGCAGCAAATGATAATCCGATCCTTACCCTGAGGACAGGAAGATGTGGGTATGTTTGAACAAAGGATTACGGTTAATGAAAGTCTCCAATGGGGGGAGGTGGGGGAGCTTGCCTCGTCAGTGAAAGGGGAAACTGTTATCACTGCAAAACATTGCTTTGTCCTGGGCTCGGCTACGGAGCAGGAAGACTCCCTGCAAAACATATGGGGATCTGCAAGGGTGATTCTAGGAGTAATGGTGAGCTGTGTTTCCAGGAAGGTAGACATTTCTGTGTAAGATAAGACAGTTCTTTCAGTCTAGAAACTCCTTTCTAATATAGATAGTATGAATTGGTTCATAAGTAAATATGAAAATTTGTAGTGCAGAAAATTAAGAATAACCATAGATTTGAGAGATTCTGATTTTCATATGGTACATATTACCTTGTGGCAGGAAAAAAATCCTGAAGCAGGTAGCTTCATCCACTTGAAGACATAGGAAAGAAAGGTTCTGAAGAAAATAAAAACCTTAAAAAAGTTTACATTTGGAAATGGTAAAACATTTCACTGAAAGTTTAATCCAGCTCTGTCTGTGCAGTCATGGTGGCTCAGCAGTATTTTGGTCCAGATGTGTCTTGCTTGTATATATTGACTGCCAAATCCTTCGTATCTTTGAATCCGCTATAGTATCCAATGGGAAGATAATCTGTTGTTCTGGAGGAAACAGAGACCTGCAAGGGAGCTGAGCACAAGAGAAATGTTCAGATCCCATGAGAACTGTTCACACTGGCTATGAAAAAAAGCAAAACTGCCATTGAGAGAACAACCCTGCCTCTGTAGAAAATTCTTTGACAACTCCAGTATTTGGTTATTGCTCTGGGATGAAGTTTTATTTCTGAAAAAGCCTTTCCTTTATGCAACTTTAAATTTTCTTGCTATGCAAAATTCCAAGGAATAGTTAGAATCCTCCTAAAACATGATCTGGATATTTCTTGGGTTGTTAAAAAGGAAAGAAAGGACACAACGCATAGTTGACCACTGATTTAGTTTCCCACTGTGTTTAATTTAGTTTAGGATATGGTGAATTTGCTATCACATCAAGTGTTTCAAGCGAAATTGATTGTTTCCCTAACAGGGACACTCTCATCCAGCTACTACTTATTGAGGTCGGTGCAGGAATTACTGAAGGTTAAAAGAAACGCATTAAAGGTATTACAGTGTTCCATTCTGCCTGTGTGAAAATGTGCCTACTAATATCTTTAACTTTTCCTGTCTGCTGTTTGTTCCTTTCTGTGAGAATCCCTCTGAGAAGAGACGTTCAGTAAAACTAGATTGTTCATTGTGAGTCTTAGGACTGCAATAGGCAGAATGCTGTAACACTAACCTTTTTCCACACACCCTTCTATATTCTACTGTATTTTGAAAGTTGCACAGTGAAATTACATGAGCCAAGAGCTGTGCATTAACAGCTGCATGAGGTGGCTACCCACACATGATGTCAATATGATAAGGATATCATATAGAATGCACAGTACATGAGACAGTTTTAGTGCTCTACCCAACCATATCTCTTTGGAATGCCTCCTATTTTCTCATGACACTCTCATAGGTTGCTTTTAGTTGAGTGAGTTTGTAATTCTCTTAATTGGGGTCCATCTCATTTTTTTTTTCAATTGCTGTTTCTTGGCTCTATGTTTGCATCAGCTGTTTTCCAGCATCTTACTGAGATAGACTGTGGCCATGAATCTGCATTGATTAAGCCTACCCCTTGTCTCATGGGAAAGCTATTATAAGATACAACTGATCATGTAGTTAGGTGTTACAGATTTCTCCATGTGGATATAGTTTCAAGAGATGCACTCTCAACATGTTGACTTGGTATTTAACAAACATATGCATTGTGTGTACCTAGATTCAAATGCATTCTTTCAAAAGTTTAACAAAGGTAGACTTAATTAATCTGTTCCTCTTCCATGAAATCTACTAAAGGATATTATCCTGGGGCAAAAAGATAATATTCTCTAGTAGATTTTATAAGGCTTTTGATTGTAACATTTCACTTAAAATGAATCTTTCATAATTTAGTATAAAACAGTGTTTCTCCATTATCATTAAATCACGTGAGGGTTAAAGATCATATAATTATGCTATTCTGTCTGCCAAATGAACTCAACTGTCAACGATGTGCTTGTTTCTAGTATAAGGTAAAATTTGTGGTAGAGTATGAGCATATCAATGACATAAATGGAAAGCAAATTTCTAGAATATATTAAATAGATTGTGCCACTGTAAAAATGAGGCATGGGAGATGAAGGTAATGGGATCCACCACAGAGCAGGCGAGCCTTGTGCCTTCTGCTTGGCACTAGTGGGTCTGTGTGTGAAGCAGAGGAGAAAAGGGGGGAGAAAGAAGCTGACATTTCTGAATGACATTCAAATTGCCCTGTTATTTCCTCTCTCAGAAATCTGATCAAGAACAAACAAGCTACTTTTCTCCTTGCCCAAGTTACCATGAAAATGAAAATTATGAGAGCAGAGGAAAATAATAAATGCTGTGTTTCTGAATTTCTGGTTTAGTAAAAGGAGAGATGAAGGGCAATAATAACTCCTGCAGTGAGAAATAAGCATACAATTTTCTGTTTGGAAAGTTGCTGGTGTGGTTAGTGCTAAGTTTGCATTTTCACTGTGCCGAGTTATTTGTGGTATCCTGATGGCCTGTCACCGATGGCCCCAGACCCACATAGGAAACTTGTTCTGATACTTGCAGAGGTGGTGTGAGGTACCGGAGAGGCATACATGCACGAAGCAGCAATGCATGGCCACCTTGCATCTGCCTGCGGTGTCCAGCGCAGCTGTAGAGGCACCGGCCATGTGTTTCCTTCAGAGAGTTCAATACGTGCGTTTTGGCCATTGCTCCTGCGAATGGACATGGGAAAATGGGGCAAGATGAGGGGGCCACACTGGCTGCCAGCCAAGCCGCAGACCCAGGTGTTGCTTTGCCCGTGTCCCTACTCCCTTCCATGAGCCTGCTGTGCCGTGCCTCACACGCCACCTGCACTGCTTCCCTCTGCACCCACCTCGGCTCGCGAGCTGACGAAAGTCAGCTCGCGAGCCGAGGTGGGTACAGAGGGACGTCATGGGCCTCCTCTCACTTCTTCATCCAGCAGTCGGCTGCCTCCGTCTCTTCGCCAAATGCGAGTCTTTCACAACAGCGTCTGGTTGAATGAAAAGAGATAAATCACCGCTTGGGTGACACAAGAACAATAAACGGATGTCACATTTGCTGTAATAGTTAAGGCCTTAATTGCATTCCCTCTCTTAAAAGTGAGGGGACGCGGTTACGGGATAACAGTGTGTTTATCTTTCGTTCGTCAGCAATTAGCCCGAGAAGGTACTTGTCCTGACACTTGTCTGATCGTGGGCCAGGGAGCAAGGGAAGGTCTTTTGTCACCATGCATTTTCTTACTGCTGTTAATCCACTCTCTTTGATTGATTATTGCCCATATGGGTTGTTACCAACATGGGATTATGTACAGTACAGACAGAGGAAGGCAGAGGAGATCTGGTTTATTTCTTGCTTGATTTAAAGATGAGAGTAAAGTTAGGGGAGAGGGAGGAGCGCCGGACACGTTGCTTTGTTAGGGTCCAGCTGCAAGCAGAGCTGTTTGCTCCGTGATTAATACGTCGGAGCCGACTGCATCCAGCGCTCGCCTCCTTGCTTAAACCATATACAACCACAAGCAAAAGGGCCGCCACAAAAAGGATTACATCAGTTTTCCTTAAATTTCTTAAGTGGTCCTGTTAACATGACTGAGCAGGGACCTGACAGATTAGAGGAGCTTTTCAAAGGCAGGGAAAGCTGTAGGGAGGCAGTTGGTGTTTTGAAGATGAAGTATTTTGAACTCTCTCACACGATTAAATCATAAGGGCATGGTACCAGTTTTTTATTTCTCCCCTTTCTAAATTTCATTCTGAAAGGGCCTTACTGATGCATGTTGCCCTGCATGTTTTCCACTTGTTCTAACGGTTGCCTGTCTGACATAGTTGAGAATATTTACGAGTGTTAGAACAGTGGCTCTTGCATCGCCTAACGATGAGGTCCAGGTGACATCAGCACAAACACCGCCTGGCCGTGCGGAAAATCCAACCCGCATGTCGTGTTGTGGGCAACCTTTATGAAGCCAGGTGAGGTAGCCAAAAGCTTGAAGTGTTTTCATTCTTTCCAGAAGTCATTCTCTGGAAAGGAGTTCATTGGTTCCTAAGATTCAGGTTAGCTGTTTTCAAGAAAATCAAGGAAAATTCTGTTTAATGTTAAGGGAATCGCTTATGATGAGCAAAGGCATTAACGAAATGTAGAATCCTTTTCTTTTTGTGGTTCTATGTGG
The DNA here is from genome assembly GCA_013389825.1 of Crypturellus undulatus. NCBI lineage: Eukaryota > Metazoa > Chordata > Aves > Tinamiformes > Tinamidae > Crypturellus > Crypturellus undulatus. Next base: position 159,651 of record VWPW01010044.1, read on the forward strand.
TCATACGGCAGTGCTTAGTGAATTTGTTTGATATTATTTATTTAAAGTGAGAAAAAAATGTATGACATTCTTTCAGAATTTATGCTTGTGTATTTGCCTGATATTTCTAAAACAACCTAGTTTAAAGGTTCGATTTTAGAAATCAGGATTGGAAAATACTGAGAACCATCCTGTTGATATTGTATGCAGAGTCTGTAAACATTTAGGCTTAGTATTTCTTTTTTAAAATTACTTGGTGGTGTTTTATGTTAACACATGTTGGACTAGTTTACAATTGCTGCTCTGAGAACTCTGAGCATTAATTCCCATCTGGGTCTAGTGGGTCACAGGTGAGTGAGTGGCTGAGACATGTGCAAACAGTGGTCATGGGAATGGCTTAGCTGGCTTTTGAAAGTGCTATAGACTGACTAGCTAATGAAATTTCCTAGTTTAGATATGTTTCACATGGGCAAAAAAAATGTTTTCTGTATTAGTATTTGTACTGGTTGCAGCAAGAAATGTAGCAGAGGTTTGTAAGCCTATTTTTCAAAACAGGTAACTACATTTATACCAGGAATTTAGTAGGATAGAAATGTGCCAAGCCTCAGAAAATGCTGCTGTGTTAAATAATAAAGGAGCTGAATAAAACAGAGTTGCAAGTAATTTTCAAATGAGTTAGAGGTGAGTTTTATGTGATAACAAACACCTAAAGTTTTTTTTTTTTTTTCCATCTTCATACCATATGCTCTCAGTCCTTATCTTGCTCAGAGCTTCTCTTTTAAGACATTTTTGTGTTCTTTCATCCCTATAATGATAGTAGAAGCAATTTGGAATGTTTCTCTAGAAGGCAAAAAGTGAGTTGCGTACGTACAGTTATGCATGAAGCTGCTAACTGTGCACATGGATTTGAGATGCACGATTAGTGAATAAGAATTTGCTTGTATAAGGGGATAAGTAGGCATAATAGGATGGAAATAATGGGAAGTAAGAAATGGTGGGTTTTGGATGTGTATCAAGAAGAAAAGCTTTCTGATGTGTAGATAGACTATAAATCATCATTCAGAGGAGGCACTGCCGAGAGCATTTAACTTGATGTGACAAAGAAGCCAATGAATGAATGAGTGAATCCAGCTGAGCTTTTCTGTCTCCTTAGACACACCATTAAAGAGTCCTAAAAGGAAAGTGAGGGGCAAACGTTTTTGGATAAAGTTACTAGAAATATCCAGGCAGTATGCTACTCCTGCTCCTGCAGAGATTAATATATAGTTTCAAAAAGAGGATTTATATTCAGGCCTAGGGACTGGCCTCCAATGGAGGTAAGAAATGGAAAGTTAAAGGTTCTGACCCAGGAACTGTGTATTTGAGATCCCATCACTACCATGTAGACTTTCTCGAGGAATGGGGGCACACAGATCTCCCCAGGAAATGTCCTGACAAAAAAGTGGCTCTGTTTTTGCATTCCTTCTGGCCCTGGGAGTCTTGCATTCCTCACTATGCAGCAGCCCAGTTTCAGGGGTGGTGATATGTGGGTGGGAGTGCGCATCCCCCAGGACAGCAAACTCACCGGGGCAGGCTCAGGGCAGGACTGATATGGGAGTTTTCTGCTAAAGTCTAGGTCCTTTACCTCTCAGGCACCAGGGTGATGAAAACTATTTGTTTTAGATCTGTGCCATCCAAGAAGTGCCTCAGTCATCCTAGGTGTTTTAAAAATAAAGAAAATCTGGTTTTGGCTGCGTAAGACACCTTTGCTTTAAGTAAGAGAAAACCATGAGATCTGTGACCCGATCAGAGTGTGAAGGGGATGAGTCAAGCTAATACGAAGTTTCAGCTTGGCATGTGCTAGAAAATAGGATTGCCAATATAGGTGACACCTCAGGTTATGGATGGAGGTACAAAGTGAATTTGGCTGCTGCTAGAACTAACTGGCAGTTGAGCATGACAGATTTTTATGATTTTTCTTTTTTTTGGGGCAGGAGTGGATGGATTTAGACCAGCCACCTAAATTTTGCTGGGGAACTCGGGAGCTTTACCATGTCTCCCCAAAGGAGGCACAGAAAATGAGGAAAACATGGCCCATTGAATAAGTGTTCAGAGTGAGTTGCCCACACTGGAAAAAAAGCACAAAGTTTTGAGTTTCAGATAAAATTTTATCCTAAAGTTTGATTGACTGTGTGAAATGACCCATGTAACTTCTGCTCAATGTTAGTTTTCCAACCAATAGGGTAGCAAAGCATCTGTGGTCTTGTATGTATTTATGTCTTTGCTGACTGACCTGACCATTGGATCTACTTCAGCAGAGAAGTCCCCAGGCACCTTAGAGAGAATCCAACAGGATTCAGCCATGCTTCCCCGTTCCTTCCTTCATGGGCTTAAGAGAATTTGGAAAAGCAAACTGAAAACAAACAAACAAAAACAGTGTAAACAAATGCCTGAATCATCTCTTTGCTAATATCTTAGGTTAAGCATTTCACTGATTGGCATTGCACTTCCTTACAAAGGCTGCTAAGATGTTTTCTGTCATGTTTGAAACAAATGGGAGTTGTGTAGCTACAACCACACACAATGTGTTGGAAAGCTGCATGCCTAAATCTTTTGAGCTGAATTACAATGGGTTTACTAGAACAAAGAATTAAAGACACAACTAATGCCTGAACACTGGAGACTTCTATAGCTTCACTATGCCCAATTTTTCTCTTAATCTGTGCATAGCATTTTGAGGGCTAAGGATAAAGCACACGTGCAAATACAATGGAGGAGCAGTGGGCAGTAGTGTAGGTCTCGCCTTTGTGCTCTGTGGAGGGTTTTCAGCCACTGAAAAGGTGAGAATAGAAATAGGAAACTGTCTTTAATTAGGAAAAAAACAAACAATCAACCCCTCCCACCCCCCAATTCAGTGTTTCCAGCAAGGGAGATGATCTCTGGGACCATAGCTTGGTCACTATTTCTGTCTTTGCTGTAGAACCCTCTGGAAAGAATTCAGTTCTCCTTAATTACTATTCATAAAATATCCAGGAGCAGGGTACAAAATGTTCTTCTGCAAAGTTTTAGGAGAAGCTTAACATTTTATTACAGCGAATGTTAGGAACAAGTTACAGTGTCACAAGTTTTTAAAAAAGGATACCTTTATTTCAGCCTGTTGTGTTTTTTCAGTGCATATTTGAAGTGAAAAAATTCTAATGAAAACTATTTTCGAAATTCTTTTGCCCCTTCCATTTAGAGTACTCAAAACCAGATTATATTCAGTCTTTGTATTCCAATCATTAATTTTTATATGGGCCACATACCTGAGGTCTTAATTGCATAAGAACAAGTAAGATGTATTTCTCTCTGGTCTGCAAGAAAGAAAAGAAAGTTCCTTTCTCCATCCTAAACAATCTTCAGAAGCAGCTGGGCGGAGGTGCTAGGAGAGGAGAGGAAAGTGACAACAGATATTCTCCTTTGTGTTTGCGCAAAGAAGGAAATATATGAATGAAAATCAGCACTTCATCTAAAAAGGCTCTGCTGGTCAAAGAGGTTACTTGCCCCTTGGTCTTTCCTGAATGCTCTCCTCTCCATCAGAGGTCAGCAGTGAAACACTGAAACTGCTCAACAGCCATCAGGTTACTCAAAGAACCTGGACATCCATCCCTCAATTATTGTTTTTGATAGGAGATATCAAAGGTTTAATCAAAGCCCTCTTTGGATAGAACATGCCAGTTTATGGATTTCATTAGAGGCACAGAGCATGAGCCAGGCTTTTTGAAATTTACAGTCTTCTGACAAATCTGAACTAAACACAGAGCAGAGACCGATAGAATTTAAAGGTCAGCAAGAACTTTTATGATCATCCTGAGCTGGATGAACAGTTACAATGAAAAAAGAAAAAAAAAAGTTAAAATATGAATCTAGAAACAAAGAGAAAAGAAACATGAAAGTCAGAATAAAAGAAAAAATACTAATGCAATAATGGTCCTATAAGACCATCATATTTTAATTGAAGGTGCATTGTTTGCCATTTCTTTTTATGTATGAGAAGAGGATATATTCAAATGACTGGTGCCTTATGATTCAGCCAGCATTCTCAAAAACATTTTCTGATCTGGGCGGTGGCAATCATCTGCAATATATTGTATCTACTGTCTCAGATCATCCTGAAGAAGTATGAGAAAATGTGAATGCATCACAAATCAGGAGTGAGAGCCAAAGCTGACCACTTAGATGTCGCAACTAGGAAATAAGTCACAAAATCTGTCTTAAATATGGACACTGAGTTTTTAAAACTTGACTTTTTTGGCATTCTCCTTCTTTAGCAAAGATCACACAGCAGTCAATCTGTTATCTAGGTTAGAAGAAAGAATCAGTGTGAACCCACCACAGTCCTGTGTTTTTTGGCTAGAAATAGAGCAGATCTGCAGAGACCTCTGCAGCTCCTGTGATGATTGAAGGAGTCCCATCTACAATGTTTTCAAAATCGGGCTGGAACAGGAAATAAGATAAGCCTTTGGGATACAAAACTAAGTCTCTCAGTAGGGGGAAGAACGAACTGCAGGACTATTGTGCCAGCCCAAGAATAATAGTGTTCTTATACCTCTTCCAGAAGAATCTCAGTAAGTTTCCAAATACTTTAGTCACTCTGTAATAGCTTATAAAATTTTGGAAGAAATAGAGAAAAACACAGGAAGTGCCAACTTGATGAAACTCAGTTTTGTGTGTACTGGTAGGTGGGTACACCAAAAATAAATGATCTGTTTACGAAGCACAGGGCACAACACATTGCTTTTAGCCCTGGTCATCATTTAGAGCCAGACTGGAGTCTAAAGGGAGAACACTGAGAAGATGACGCCATATTGTTCTAGGAGGACATCAGGACAGGCTGGCCCTCTGGTACCCTTCCGAGCGTTCCGAAGGGTTCCTGTCAAGTTTCCCTTATGGAGGAGAGGAAAATTTATGCTATTCTCCTCAAAGGTGAAATGTACTTGAATTTAGGAAGTGTGGGGACTGCGTTTGGCTGCTGGGACTTCAGCTTTCTCTCTGGGGAGCAGCTTCACTGACGCAGAAGGGGTCTTTGTATGCTCAGGTATCGTGAGTCATGGTGAGGAAGCTTGCCTGCAGCAAAAGCAAGACTCCCTGCCCAGTCATGTTCCCACAGTCTAGTGCTTTGAAAAATAATTTTGTTATGTATTTTTCAGAAATAAATCTTAGTCAAATTCTGTCTTTTCCCTCACTGACTTAAGCAAACAAAAACATCACAGATATGGTCTTGGTATATTTTTTCTGGGGGCAGATTTGCGCGCAGGAATCTATTCTAAATTGATACGTCAGAAAAACTACACTAGGCAGTTTCACTTAGCAAGACTTTGTGCCGTTGTTCCTCGGTTTAGGTTATGGACAGCTTTGAAGTTGGTTGTAAGCAAATGCAAAGCAATAAGTCATTTGAAATTGGTCAGTTCTCTATGGTTTTTGTTTGTTTGTTTGTTTTGCTGATGCCATAGCAAAATGTAAGTAATGAGTGAGTTTTCTGGAAGGCTGCAGCTGACCTCAGGTCCTCTAGCCATTTGTCTCAAGTGCTCTCCAAAGGGTTCTAACCTCTAACAAGCCTCTCAGTGATCTTGCTCTGAGATTCAGATTTGCACAAAAGCAAGCGGTGACAGATCCCATTCAGCAAGATAAGTGCTTAGAGAATTACTGTAGCCACCGCCAACCAGATGCATCCTGCCTTTGAAGAACAGTTATTAATCTAGATAATAGGTAGATTTCATAAGCAATAGATGCTTATGAATTAAGCATCTATTGGAGAAATAACTGAAAATTTCCCTGGGAGCTACATTTGGAGCTTAGAAGAGCATCTCTTGCTCTACTGTTTTTGCTGTGCTTATACAGAGGCTAAGATACTGGCTATCTGTTTTCAATTACCAAACTAAAATACAATTAGCCACTCCAAGGGAACAAACAATGATTTCTTTAAAATCTCCATTTTGAAATGTATAAATGTTTGTGGGAATCAAATTTCCATGGCTAGGATGTTTTCACTTAAGGAACCGTCATACGAATTACCACTGAGAACAGGCACTTTTTTCTTTTCTTTTTTTCCTTTTTAACAAAGTTAGCACGTTTCCAACTCTGCAGTGTATAGAATCATTTGTGTTAAGGAGAAGTAATCTTTGCTTTTACTGAAGCAATTTTTATGAGGCAGATCTTTAGATGATGTAAATGGCCCTAGTTCCACTACAAAATGGAAAAGAATACAATGGCAGCAGTTTCAGAAAGCAGAAACTGGCTGACTTATGTGTAAGTCTGAAATGGAAACTATATTTAACATGGCGATAAACTTGCACAATGAAATGCTTAGTATTTGAGAAGTCTGAAAAATAAAAGGTTATTTACAGATTAAAAAAAAAATGCCTCTAGTTATGGAACACTCTACAATAAACTGTTTTTAAATAGTAAGAGTTTTCTGCATTGGTACCTGTGTTGGCACTCATTTGCACGGCACTAGCTTTCCATTGCAATGGCTTTTAAAAAGGCCTTTAAAATAGGTATAAATTAGTTCTGCATGCCTTTAAAGTCTTTTCTGTCTTGCCAAAATGATGTAATATTGTGGAGAATTGGTCCTGGATGTGACTGAGATAACATGTAATTATGCTGCTACTGGCTTTATCCTAATGTATTTGTGCAGGGAAGCGTATAGTAACTTGAGTAAGTTTCTGCACCTTTCTGCACCTAATGCTTATTTGCACATTTCCCAAAGTTTGGATTACTAAATATGAATCCTCAGTATTTCTCTTCTGTATTATGTCTGCTATAGAAGAAGGTATATTCTTACAAGACTGGAAGGATTTATTTTTATAGGGATTACTGTAGAACATTAGGGTTTTTTTTTTGCTTGATTGGTTTTTTGTTCATTTGATTACGAGCTTTTAATTAGATATCCCTGAGTGTTTTTACTAGAAATAGATCTGCTGGCATGTGACATTTTGTAGAGTTGCCCGAGCTAGCATGAACACTAGGAGCAGGAGGAGGTAAAAAGTTGTGCCTAAATATGTTGCTAAAAAGCAGGGCTGATGAGCCTTGAGAAGAGCATCCTGCTGTCTTGCAGATGAATAGGGGTCTGTTTTGTCTCCGTCACTGGAGTTATTGTGCTCAGAGGTAATTTCTGAGGTCGCACATTTGACACTGCGCTATGCTTTGCACACACTTGCATAAGATTCCTTTGAGGAAAATGTGGCCCTTACATAGAGTGAAAAACATAAAAACTTGATCCTTTCATTGTATTAAAGAGCAGTGGGGAGTTGTGTCTTAAGGTCTGGCCAAATCAGCACACACATAAGATGCTGGTAGTGCTGGGCTGTTTAATGCAGCTGAGCAAGTACACCAGGATTCACTTGCTGAGAGCTGAAATTAAACACATGCTTCCTAGAACTCAAGAAAATGTTCCTGTCTGGGAAAAGGATGGATTTCTCTCACTCAAACATTTAAACTCTAATTGGATGACTAATATACGTGCTTTCAGCAAGCTCAACTGGTAACACAGCTTTCGCAGAGGAATGCCTGGGTCCTCTTCTACAGGTGGTGTTAAACAGGTAGTACAAGTAACTTAAAGGAGGAAGATAGCAAAAAGGGAGGCAGTAGGGAGTCAGAGACCCCTTGACTTTCTGTATGTAATTTCTTCACCTGAGCTGAGACTCCAACACGTTTTCCATTTCCTCCACCTCTCCCTCTGCTCTGTTTTTTTCTACCCCTTCTCCTTCAACATTAGATAACTGGGATCCCCTCCTCTGGTCCCTGCCTTGTGATCAGTTGGGATTTTTCCCTTTCAGATGCTGTTCTCTTTTAAAAGATCTTGCCTGTGCTGTTCCAATACAGGTTAGTGCTCACTTTGATATCTAACTATGGGATTCCTGTAGGTACAGACACTGGGCTTGTATTGCCAAAATGATGCCAGTGCTTTACTAACGTCTCCTGCCATGACAGGTGAAACAAACATTTCCATACTGTGTGGTGCAGCACAGTTGTTTCTGTGCATATTAGTTTGATAGATGTAGAAATTAAAAAACAAAACCAGAAAAAATAATAAGAGCTATTACATAATCACTATTTCTTCTTCCTTCAACATCCCCTTCTCTATATGAGGGTTTTTTTAAACCTTAGGCATTTTCAACCACTTTAAGTTCTTAGAACTGCATGAGCATCTTTAGTTTGTTCTAAAGCCTAGGATGAACTTTCATAACTGGGATCATTTCAGGTAGCTCACAGGTGTCCTCCTACTCTTAACCAGTCAGTCCTTCAGAGTAGAATACAATCAGCACAGAAAATATTCCTGACCTGTCTCATATCGTGGATATCACAGGCTATCAAGAAAAACTGGAAGGATGTCCAATAATTGGACTTCAATTCCTGGCTATATTTCAAGGTAAATAAATAAAATTTTAGCAAATGTAAATGGGATTGGATTCCTCAAATTGAGCTTACTGACAGTCATATCTGTTGTGCTGATTCTGTTGCAAAGGGACAGATTTTGTCACCTTCTGGAAAACATGCAGACCTGCTGCTGATACAGAGAAGGAGGTGAGAATATTATCCTGTCTTTACTCATATGTCTTTCCTGTAGTCTCACAGAGTTACACAAACCCATATTCAGTGTGTGTGACACCTTTACCACAAGAATTTGACCTATATGAAGGAATTTGACAGAGGAACATCTCCTACCATTTCTTATGCCCTTTGCTGCTACATCGACACAAAAGCAAACTCAATTTGGGTGCTGAAGAACGTCCTTGGGGATGCAGTGTGAACCTCCATGCATTCCCATGTACTCTTACTTGCACTTCTGAAGAAGCATTGAAGACTTTGCTGAAAAGGGTACCCCCGGATGGGATATGGATTTGTGGTCAGGGCCATCCTCTGGTGGGGCTGGTGCATAGCTGCTCATTTGCTGATCTGATCAATATGTAGGGGAGAATGTAGGGAGGATGGGGCCAAACTCTTCTCCGTGGTGGCAAGTGACAGGCCGAGAGTAACGGGTACAAGTTGAACCAGAGGAAGTTCTATCTCCATGTGAGGAAGAACCTCTTTCCTGTGAGGGCGACAGAGCACTGGAACAGGCTGCCCAGAGAGGTTGTGGAATCTCCTTCTCTGGAGATCTTCAAAACCCGCCTGGATGTGATGCTGTGCCCTCAAATTGTCAGTTTTATTTGAAAAGACAAACACTAGGGGGCACATCTTCAAGTGCCTCATGGGGCACTTGAAGAGCTCAACATCAATGAGAGTCAAACAGCCAAATCCACATGCACTATACTGAAAATCTACCCCTGAGGGCCGAGTTCACAACAGCAGAAACAACACAAGCCATTTCACTCTCAGGACATCTACTTCCATGATCCATGAAGAGAATAAAGTACACTTTCTGGCTCATTAAACCTTTTCACAGCACACAAGTGAGCACACATGGTTGGGTAAGGGCTGGTGCTCTTTGATTCCTCTATGAAGAGCCAAGGAAGCCTGCTGTACTGGCACTGCATTCCCTGTGTGTTTAAATCTTGAACAGAGATTTTCCTTAAAAATGAAATGTATTAGTTAACTCGAAACCCCAGTGCTTGAAAAATATTTGCACCTTTCTCTAAGGAAAAGCATTTCACGAGCCTTTTAACTTTATATCTAACTGTTCAAGGGATCAGCAAATTCAGCATTTTTGGGGGCATTTTCTTTAATTTCATCATTATTTGATGGGCTGTGTAAAAGTCTCAATTTTGATTTCTGCTGTCATGGAAAAGTCTAGATTAAGTAAGAAATATTACTCTGCTCCTCTTCTCTGATATTTATTGAGTTTGAATGCATATGTGACCCTGTAGGCAGTAACAATCTTAAACTAGTACATGCGACTGGCAAAGAAATAGGTGAGGTCTGCAAAACTGGTACTGAAAACTAAAGACCTTTCCCTTGCTTCCAGTTCCAGCTATCATTTTCTGTTTGCTACAGTTCAGAAAAGAGCTTCAGCATTCAAATAAGGAGTTAACATTTCTTGTTTTTTTGAAATATAGGAGCTTTTATACAAAAGAATATCTGTTTCTTTAACCTCCTATGGCAATTTTGGGGGGATAATTCTATTGGGTAATGTTGTAATGTGATAGCTGTGTTTATCTTGTATAACAAAGTAGAGTTCAAGGTCATTTATAAGCTACACTCTATTCCTGGGTGTCTCCATCTATTGTGTCTTGACACTGTGGGGGTAAAAACTGTTATTCAGGAAGTTGTTTGTAGATTTGAGGGTAGGGTGAGTATCCGAGTTTTCTAAACAGCTGGGTTTTATAAAACAGTTGTAAGGCGTTCTTCTTCTTTGGGAACCTGCTGGTAAGAGGGCTATATGCTGGGACCTAGAGCTCTGCTTTGGAAAAAGTCCATGATGAAAAAAGGCATTTCCATCTGTATCTGTTTGGTTCTAGTCCAGCTCTTGATGAATAGTGATCCATATAATAAAACCCATCACCAGAATGAGTAGTCCCAGTGGGGCGTCTAAGGACTGAAATGTTTCTCAGTGCGATTGCTTCAGGAAGGTAGTGCTGAGTCAACACACGGAGGTGCCTTGTCCCTCCAAATGGCATGTGGTTTGAATTGATTCACATGGTGGCAGTTACCAGAGTTATGCCCTGTGTCAGTTCACAAGCAATAGCTTAACTCTGAGCTGCTTTCTCTGTCCTTTGCAATATTTGAATATTGAGACAGCTTAGTAATTAATAATGGAAGCTCTTGCAGGTTAGAGACTTGAATTAATAGTTGGTGTATTTATTCTTTTTCCTTTATGTTTTCATGTGGATGTAGCATCTGTGAAGTTTTCACTGAGGGAGTCTAGTCTTTTGCCTTGTTCACAGAGCTGGTGAATAAGTGGCTCTGAGCACCAGGCAGGGTGTGCAATTCCCTGTGCAAACAGCCCTGAATGCCTCAGTCTTGACCTACAACATAAACCTGAGGGCAAAGGCAGCCAAGGCTTCATTTGGTGTTCAGTTTTAGGAGTGGCCCATGCCAGTTTTTATTCTCTGAGGCAAAGGTATCAGGTGAGAAGCAGCAGCCTCATTAGCAGCTGCTACATGATCAGCTCCAAGTATGCTACATAGTACTTACTGCACTTTGATGCACTTTGAGCTCTGCTGGTCATGCTTGCAATGTTCAGATCATGCAGTATCTTGTCCCAGCACGTCCTGCGCTCAGTGAAACAACCCAGAATGAATTATTGGGGGTGCTGTCCTCTGGATTCTGTAGAGCCTATATCCAGGATGGTAGGCTAGCCACGTGGCAGCGGGAGAGAAGCCAGTGACAGAGGCAAAGGGCCCGGAAACCCTCCTGCACTCATCACTTCTCTGTTTTTTCAGTGGCTGTGACACAATTAATACTGCATTTCCCAGCTTTTTGTTGCTTTGTTTCAATTGCAAGTCTCAGAGGGAAAGCCTCTCGTTTTGCCAAAGCGATTAAAATCACAAGAGTGGCAAAGATCGACACTCACTTTGAACTGGGGCTTCGGCAAAATGATTTACTGCTGCTGCTGAAGCGGGAGCACTCATGTGTGACTCTGGCTGCACTGCATGTGCCATTCTCATCAGTGCATAACGTGTGGTCTGGGTCTGATGGCAGAGCTCCAAGTCTGCCTCCCACATGCAGCGCACTCGAACAATGCCAAGCAGAAAGGCCAAGCTAATCACTCAGAGAAGGAAGAGCAGCAACGATAATTTGCTATTGAGCTCATCTTCAGAACAGATCCACTGCAGTCTGAGGAGTGCTTGGAAAATCCATTACACAATAGCAAGAGGGGTGTTTGTGCAAAGCAGAGGGCATCAGCTGAGTCCCACCAATTCATGTCTTTGCACTAATGAGCTCCAAGTCTCCCATTTGCTCTGAAGCACAACTGGTGGCTGTTTGAATTGATCATCTGGGAACGTGTTTGTGCTGCTTCATGTGCACCTGGGCTTAATAAGAACACCAGATTATGTAATGTCTATAGGTGTGTTTTGATTACAGCCATGATATATATTTTACCCTCCAAAGAGGAGATTTTTCCACAGTCAAAATACTTTAGGATCTCAAAACCCCCCACATTAAGTAAAAAGGGAGGAAAACATCCGTATTTCATTAGTGGATGCTATTGTTCTTTCCACTGAGGAAAAAAAAAAAAAAAAGCTTGTATTTATCTCATTGCTCACTTTGTGTGGTACTCTGCTTTACTATTCAAGATTAATGTTTTGATTTGTCTGGATTTCATGTTTGCAAGCCCTCTACTCCACTCAATAAAAACAGAAGTCCTACTCTGATTCAGTGTATGGTAACTCTTTCTGGGAAAACTGGAAGATGCTCCTTAGAAAAACATTGCTCTGAATGCTAGTTTTTACATTCATCATTCACCTCTTTTTCTTACAGACGCTCATTCTCTGCTGTATGCCTGAAAACAGCCATTTCCTTATGTATGCACAGGGCAGCACTGGAGGCTACTAGTATTTATCATTTGCTTTTTCTTCTTGCATTCTTTTTATCTTATCTTCTTTAAATGTGTAAGTAATGCCTAGAGGCAAGCATCTTCAAAACATTAGTGTTGACTTCTTATTTACTTCTCTGTTTCTTCTGGGTGCAGTTTTTATTTGCTCGAATTCTGTGGTGCTTTTGTCACATCTCAGCCATGGGCTGTTGCTAGCTATAACCCTAACTGTCAGTATTCACCTCGGTCTGCCTTCCTTATGCAGTTTCACCCGTGGTAGAAGATACTGAGAATGTATTTGCATTTTCTTAGACAGACAGTATATCTTCAGCTCTAGGCACTGGCATGGTGAGCTCCGTGAGTGATATAGCTGGAGAGCAGAGCTCTATGTAAATATTCAGCTTAAGTGAGATATCCATGTCTACCAGGCTGCTTAACAACCTAGCAGATTGTGTGACTGACAGTGATGACTGGTCTTTCACTTGCTTTCTTGCTCTTTATTATGCATTCTTTTAAGAAAGGCAGTGCTCGGTAGAGCTACATTCGAGTATGGCACATGTATAAAGGCACAGCTAGCTGGGAAAAACAGTAATTGCTGCCTTTGCTCCCGATGACATGCTACAAATGCATGAGTAGTAGTAGGTGCTATAATACAAGTTAGGGAGGGGGGAGTCTTGTGCTAAACATATGTTTTTGTATGACTCTGTCATATTTATTTCTACACCATCTAAAGCTCTTTCTTTGTCTTCTTAAGTAGCGATGTGGTGCTGTGCATTGTCACAATCCAGTAGCTCTTTTCTGGGTTTACCAGTGCATGTAACACACACATGCTGATCTGTTGTCTCCTGAGATTCAACTTCTGCTGACAAGAAACTTTAAAACAGGATACTTTTCAGGATGCAGAAATAATTTTTTTGATCATTCCTGGCAATCTTTTCTGTTTCTGTTTGCTTTGGGCTTCCACTATCATTATCACATGGAATGTGGAGCTACTTTTGCTCTATTACAACTCAGTGTCTGTTCTTTTATTTTTTCCTACTTGTATTCAACCCTTAGCAAAACTGTTGTGTCTTTTGGTATCTAATCAGCACTAACTATCAGCCTAGGGACTAGAATTTAGTTTATGTTATACTCATTATTATTGTTTTCTTAATTCACGCTTTGGGGAAGAATGACTTGAGCAGAAAACCCTTATTTGTAGGATTTTGCAACATGATGTGCTGTGCAATTACCATGTGCTGTGCAAAGGCAGCCAAGACAGTGCAACTTGTAGGCTTTGCTTCCTCATCCAAATAGACTGGATGAGAAAGCCTCTTTCAGTACGTAGCTCTTAAAAGTAAATAATACAGATGTCTGAATATTGGCTTTGTATCAGTAGTTCCCAGCATTGGCCTGTGAATGACAATAAAGGTGAATCCTTCCTTGAAGAACTTACTGTATTTTTCTATCCTGGGGCACAAACTAGAGAACACAAAGAAATATGAATGTGCAGAATGGGGCCAGAGCAGTTTTTGGGTGACACTGTAGCTGCTATGTTAGGTGCAGTATAGCATGAGATTTGTTGGAAGAGAGAGAGGGAGGGAGGATATGCAGACTAGAGGTTAGGGCTGTCACCTCTAGGTTAAGTCCCTGTCTCATTTTAGGTTCACTAGTCGTGGATCCAAGACTCCCTCCTGGCTTCTCTCTGAGTCATGTTGTGACCCATGCTCTGTGAATTCAAAACTGTGTTATCTTAGTATCATGAACAAGGGCAGAACGTTCACCTAGCAAGACTGGCCTCTAGTGTTGTGGTTAAAGCACTGGGAAATGGCAGTTCCACATTTCAACACCTTGGAGATGGAGCAAGAACTGAACCCAGTTTTCCTTTTTTCTCAGATGAGTGCAGTAGTTCCCCAATAGTGATCCTCCCAAGCCTGTTTTTCCGGCTCTGATATTTTGGCCAATAAATAACAGCTGCAAATACACTTGGGGAGCCCAGTCTCCTTTGTGCAGGATGGGCATGTTTTGAGATGTTGTAAAAGGCAGGAAAATGGCTTGTTCCTGGATCCCCAGCTGCCCACACTACATCTTGTCTGGGCAAATACTCACAAGTCTGATATGTGGATGATGACTGAGTAGGGTCTTCTCCGAATTTCTGTTTTGCATTCACTGGCTTCCTTGAGCTTTGCACTGTCTTTGCAATGTCTTTAATTTAGACATTGTCATATTTTACTAAATGAAAGGTAGATTTTCAGCTTTGTAAGGAATAATATTTTCTGTGGGACAGCTTCTGATGAAAAGAGTGGTAATGTGTGTATTGATTGCTCTGTCAACCATTTTTACCTTATGTTCAGCTAATCCTAACAACGTCTGTGAAAATCCAAGTGGAAAAGACTTGGGCCTGTCTGTACCCTGCCAGCGTGACTGCTGTGTGCAGCACATGGGAAGCAGAAGCCTGGAATCGACAGGGCTCTCCTGTTAAAGATCTGAAGAGTTTCTTCTTCCAAAACACAGGCTTGCTGGGTGCGTAGCAGTGACTATGGCAGAGCTGCCTCTTTGGGAGAATGACAGGCTCTGGAGCAGGCATCTTCCAGATTGGTGCCTCTTTTGTAAATGTACAAAGAGCTGGCAACCCATTTTTCTTTCTTTAGATGAGGCTGCCTTCCCCATCCTATCCTCAAAATACCCATCCTCTCTCAGAATTTCTTGGCTATAAACCTGTAGTGTCTGAAGGGAGAGTTTAGAGAACTGAATATGCTGCCTAGGGAAGACTGGGCTGGGCTGATCTAAAGGGTGGTTCCAAGCATGTCCCAAGAATCAGTTTATGTCCCAGGATATATCAATGCCCTCATGGCCTGCATCTGGTGGTTTCTGCATTGCAGGCCTCCTCGTGACAGCAGTGTTCAAGTATTTTTCTTGCAGTGGGAAGAATTGTTTTGTTGATTCTTGAGTCTGATGAGTCTTGAGTCTCATTGCTGCAGCACAACTCCAGCCTAGGACTATTGAAGTGGAACTTTATGTATAGAGCAGGCGGAGGAAGAGGACAGGGAAGCAGTTTTCCTTTTAAAGTGGTTAAATGTAGTGTATTTTAGATTAATTTCCTAGCAAATGTAAACTCTCCAAATCAGAAAAGATGTAAAGAGTTACCACATTAAACTGGATGCCAGAGACAGCTGAATGCTATTGCTATCAGTACAGCAAAGCAATGTGAGAAGAGTGAAATGATACAAGAATGGCTGAGTCATGAGGGGACTGTGAAAAGAGAAGGCTCAATTTTTATTAATTTATTTATTTTCCTGGTATTATACAGCGTTCATACTGCAAAATCAAGATACTTGCAACTCCTGTTTATAGTGGTTTGGGGATGTTTTCATGCTTTGGGTTTCACCGGGTTTATTCCACTTGGATGTGGCTGTGGGATTCTGTGATTCTTGCATTATGTCTTACAAGATCACATCTGCAGCTTGAAGTGCATCTGCTTGAATCTTTCCCTGATAGTAAGTGCCTTTAAATACTAAAAGTCAGGCTTTATTTCAATCGTGCAAAAACCCCAAACACATCTTTTTAAATAGGGTAAACCTAACAGCTAGGGAAGGCAGAGCAGAAGTAGAAAGATGTGTAAACAATCCTGCCATTGCCCTCTCTGTTTTTACTGAGTCCTGGCTTCTGGCCAACTCAGTGACTTTCTGAGTGGCAGTAAATTCTGCAGCTTTCCCCCGCTCCGTGGGAAGTCCCTTCTCCCCCACGCCAAGGCCTGTGTCTGCTCCCTCTCCTCTCCGCAGCCTTGTCTTCCCAAGCTCCAGGCTCTCCCTCTGTGCGGTGCTGCCTCAGGAACTTCTTTCCACTGCGCTTGCTCAGCGACCCGCAGGGCATGAGCTGTCTCTTCACCCCGCGCATGCTTATGGGAATGAAGCATACACTCCAAACCAACGTGTAACGTAGGTGGCATTCACCACAGAAGTTGCTCCTGGGAGAGACTTGTGAGCATAATGGCAACACTTTTTCATTTGTCTAAGTCTCAGCCTATCCTGTTGAGTTTTGCGACAAGTTTCCAAGTTTTTTCCCTTTGTTTTTCTCCTGCTATGCTTATAAAAGGATACTAAAAACTACACCATACAGGAAAAGAGTTGAAATTTTTTCCTGTTTAATGAGAATGAGAGCTTGGTGTTTTTTCCAGTACTGCTCTTCAGCTCTTCATGTGTTAGAGGTCATTCAGCCCCCTTTCCTGATATGTAACGAAGTCCAGCAGGTTTTGTATCAGGGTTCAAGCAAAATCTGCTGGACTTGCCCCAGTTTAATGA
Source organism: Crypturellus undulatus (assembly GCA_013389825.1). NCBI lineage: Eukaryota > Metazoa > Chordata > Aves > Tinamiformes > Tinamidae > Crypturellus > Crypturellus undulatus. The sequence continues at coordinate 176,346 of VWPW01010044.1, forward strand.
GGTTCCGTGCCTCAGCTGTGCCTCAACTGTGAATTGCATGGACACTCTCTGACTGCTTCAAGCATGAAGTAAAATCCTAAATCTGAGGAAAGAGGTGCAAGCCCAGGTATGTTGCATCTGTGATGGACTAAGTGCAGGGAAGTGCATCTCCCCATGCTGCCATAACTCCAGATGTGTGCTGGGACCCTTGGTAATAACTGTTCAAATGCTCTTTAATAGAGGAAGCTGAAAAGTTGAACATAAAGGACTTTTTTTCCCCCCCAGGCATAAGAGATCCAGGACAGTTTAATATCCCAACTCCTGTGCAAAGTTACACAACTTATTTGATAACCATATGTGGTTAAGACCTCAGATTTATGTACCATGTGAAAGATGAAACTTCCAATAATGTACTTTCTCCCGCTACCATTAGGTCTGAGAATTAAAAAAAACAACCGGAGCAAAAAATGTCCTGCTGCCACCACTCCTCACAGCACCAACATTTTTCTTGGCTATTCCTCTCCTGAATATTGCTCATCTCTAATCACATTTATTTTGAGTACTTTAAAGCTACAAGGCAATATGAGCAAATACCAAGTGTAGGAATATTAAGTTCCGTACAAGCTACTTTACCAAACAGGGTCATTCTTTTTCCTCGGAAGGCTTCCTCTCTTCAGTCTTTAGATTCATAATAGATAATCGAAGAGTCCAACAGCATAAAGGTCCTTGAGAGTGAGGCGGACTGTAAGGAAGGAATTAGAGGGATTGCTCTGTTTTAGAAAACTCTACAGAGCTAGCTTTAGTATGAGAGAATGCTTCTATATGTTAAGTAATTTATCTGAAGGCAAGGTTACAGGAAGTGATGCTGTAAGTTCTAGGCCTAATTTTATTTTCTCTGACTTCCATATTTTGCCAGCAGCAAAGACACACATACATATATTATTTATTTATTTATTTTGCCATGATGCTATTTTAGGAATAGGCTTTCTGAAAATCCAGAGGAAAAAAGGCAAATGTCAATAAAAGTGCAAGGCTGAAAATTAGTTGGTAAATCTCTCCTGATAAAGCAGGGTCCTCTTTCTCAGCCTTCCCTGGCATCATGTATTACAACACCTATAGTTATAGTGACTTGTTTATAACTGTCTTTTAAGAAAATTCTATAATATGTGCAAATTAATCATAAAGCTGGTTATGTATTTTCTACAGGCGTTAAGATATTTTTTCACATTTTTATTCTTTCCCCTTTGAAGCAATATGAAACAATTTCTTCATCTGAAAAGATGTTACCTTCTGTTACCTGTTGTGCTGATCCAGCAAAGCAGCAGCAAACTTCCATAGCCTCCTTCTGCCACAGAGTTCACTGGGGTGTCACACACCAGAGACTAGGTGAGCTCCAAGTTTTCTGGAGATGGTGTAGCTCCAGTTCTGGGGAGTTCAGGTTTCTTCTTAGGTCTATAAACCTTCTACAGTTATCAACAAAACCTCTCCAAAACAAAAGAAACTATTGATTCAGCTTAAAACCTCCCCAGAATAGGAGAGGGAAATGAGACAGCCAATGCTTGGAAAACTCTGTATTTCCCATAAGACTGAAAACCTATCAGGCTCCTCCATCTGTGGTGTTCGAAATTTTTCCCTCAATCCGCAGTGTCTCCTAGGCGTGGTAGAACAAGACATGACAGAGCATAAGGACTCATTAACCTAGTCATGAGTGTGGGGGAGTCTGTGTCCTACTGTGTCCTTTCTTACCCTTTCCTGTGTCTCGTTCCTAAAAATACCATTTTTGAAGCAGAGGTGTTTGCAATGCATTTGCCAGAGTGTGATCCTGATGAAGCAGGGACTAATTATTGGGTGACCTCAAAGTGTTGACACTTTCCTTCCATTCCCTCATGAGAGGTGCTAGATCTTAGGCATGCAAAGTGCTGAATGTTTAGATCAGTACAAGATGTAAAACATGGTTAACTTTAAGCACATAGGTGGTCCGACTGACTTTGTCTGAGAGATGCCAGAAAATACCAGCCCTTGTGGATATGAGTGAGTAATTCAGAGGCTAGGCACATTTTTGACTGTTCTCAGCAAAAATATTGCAAAGATATCATTTTGACAAAATAGGTTGTTTTCAAATTAGATAAAAATCATTGAATTTGTGTTTTTTTTTGGGAAGCAAAAGTATGGAAATTGTCCTCCAAAAACTGGAATCTGATTGTCTTAGCAAGAGCGAATAGACACCATCTCAGAACTCATAAGTCACTCTTGTACTTCTTTTTTGAGTCCAGAATTGTATCTTGTTGTGGATACTAGAACAATACCTAAGGTTACAGAGATTAAGCAAGGTGGGAAAAAAGCTCTTGAACTGGATGCTTAGTGGATACAAACTAAAATGAACTGTCTGAAATTAAGCAGAGGTCTGACTTGTCATTTAAAACCTAGATATGGCATGTCTGATGCATTTCTGCATTTTCTGCCTTTCCTTCTTTTTTTTCCCAAATTGGATTAGCAAAATCCAACTTGAAATGTGAATTTCAGATTCAAGTGTCAGATTTCAAATACATTTGGAAAAGTCTGAAAAAATGGCTTTCTTTGGGAATTCTAACAGGCAGGGGGAAGATACAGTACAACAGAAACTTTTATTGAGTATCTTGGATTGAGTCCATAATTATAAAACATTGCAGAATTTAAAGGGGGAATATTTGAGGCACAACCTATTTCTTTACAGAAGTCTGTGTACAACTGACACAGGCCCAGAAATATGGCAATGTGCATGTGTATTCTTTCATTTTTGACAAGACAATATTTAAATTTGATTTTTCCTGAAGTCTAACTTAATCTCTCTGGATGTTTGGATATGTGGAGTGACAAATGAATATATATATCCACTGTGCCTGAAAATACTTTGGAAAATTATCAGTTAGCTCAAGAATAGGAAGTTAATGAAAACTTATCCCCCCAGAAAATGGAAAAGAAAAATGTCTTTTTCTCTAGCTAACTGATGTGAAAGATGCTGCCTTCTATATGATTCACTGCTGTGATAATTATTTTTAAAATAAGCTTACTTAGGGATGTTTAAGAAAAACAATATTTTGCTTTAGTTAGAGATTATATCAAATATTGGGTCCAATTCCACAGCAACTACTTTAAGACAGCAACTACTTATATTTATGAACAGAGTATCCTGGTATGGACTAACCTTCCAATATCTCTTCTCCTGCTTGAATCACAGCTGTTTTTGCCTTAAAACATCACTTTTATTCCTTTGTTATATCTCTTCTCTTACACGTGACATTAGGTCAGCAGAAATATTTATGTTCCCGGAGGCGCACTTACTAGATTCACAAATATGCCCAAGCTGGGACATTTTTGAATGTTGTGATGTTGTAATAACTTGCATAAACCAAATGCTCTTCTTCTAGTGAAATTATGACTAATGAGCTAATACTAAATGCTCAAAATGTATTCTGGATTATGGAGTCCTTAAGTGCCTTTTACAAAAGGAAGTTGCATAGTGCAGTGTTACACTACTAAATGAGTTATATAAAAGGATTAATACAATAGCGATGTTTTCATCTTATGCAGAGAAGATTTTGGTTCCAATCATTGTTTTGAAAATGCTTCAGATTTTTTATCCTTCAGTCTGTATCCTATGTCTGTAACATAGATTATGTTGTTGGATGGTTTCTTGAGCTAATCTTCAGTGTTTACTGTAGCTCATTTGGATAAGCCTAGCCTGGGTTGGTATGTAGCTCTTCAAGCTGAAATAATTCCTTTCTTTCATCAGGTATGTTTTTGATTAAAACACAGTTTTATTGTTGGTGTGTATTTCCTGTTTTCCACCTATCTTAATTCCCACATGTCACATAAGGACCCCCCTAATATGATGGATTTACAGAGAGACCTGTTAACATAGCAATAACCGCAGCGTCCCTCTCAGCTACTGCCTGTCAGCACACACACTGAAGTGGTACCCGATGATTCAGGTCCTGCTACTTCTCTTCCTCCTTGCTACACCACCGAGCAAGGCTTCTGCAGAGGCACAGCTGAGATTCCTCAGTCTGCTGGGCATAAGCTGAGCTGGGGGATGATGTCTGCTGTTTGCAGCTCTAAGTAAGTTAGTTGTATGTGGCCAGACAAGGGCAGAGGGACAGTTATTTGAGAATGCTATCGACAGGACAGTGTTGCTTGAATGAAACTTTCTTCTTTCAGCAAGAATTCCTAATTGGGGAATTTACAGCCCCGCAAAAATCACAACAAATAAACAGTAGTCATCAGCAGTAATAGTGAGAATAATAAAAGTCAACTGTTGGCTGGTGGAGGTCTATGATTACTGTGCTATAGTTAGCATGATGGAAGCTTTATTTATTATTTGGTTTTCTTTCCCTTCTTAATTCACTTGATTCATGTGGATTCAAATGCAAGTCCTCTATGCCACTGTCTTTGGGTCTTGAATCTATTTTGGGACAGAGTGAAAGAGAACTTGAGATAGTAAAGATCAAAACAGTTCATTGTAAAATACAAATAAGAGTGATGTAGATAGAAATTCAAAGAGATAACACAAAATCAATGAAATTCTTTGGTGGAGATCTATTAATTTAAACAAAACTGTGCCTGCCTTACTTTGTAGGAATTTTGTTCCGTTTCTCTTGTTCTGCCACAGATATTGAACACAAAACTTTGTCAGATTTTGGCATAGTTTTCTTGTCATAAAATACACAAATTCCTGTTTGTGTTAGGTTGCTCTGAGTGAGATTCTTGGATGGTAGCTAGGATAGATATCTGGACTTCTCTGTCATACTCTCACCTGCCATCATTCAATCTTAGATGACCTGACTGCAGACTTCTAATTTTCCAACTGTTACAACAGGAAAAAAAGATTTTGGAAAAAAATAGGCTAAATTTGGAAATCATATGTATGAGCTCCCGCAGTTTACCTCTTTTTTGCTCATATTTACCCAGAAAGTGTCATGCCTCTTGAGAGCAAACATGAACGTGCTGTAAGGGGAACCCAGCAGAAGCTGGGTCCTTAATTCCATGGCAATACTATCATTAGAAAGGATATGATGTCCGTGTCAGTTCATTATTTTTTCCATTTGTTTTGGATAAATAGGTGAGTAATCAATCTGACTAGTGTCTGATTTTACCTAACGCATAGCAAGTAGCAGTTATTGCTGTCAAGTAGCAGTTATTGATGTCTGGGGGAATGTGGACTACACCAAAGGAGTGTTACTTGAAAACCTCATCACTGCCATTCCCTCCTTTATCCTTGTGTTATTAATTATTAGATCACTGCTGGAGGGAAGCTGTTACAGATACAGGTACAGATTTTTAGTCAAGAGAATAAATCAGTCTTGTTATGAGTTAGCAGCAGTGAGTTGTTTCAGGGGTCTTCTCTGCAGTCAGTTTCAGATATGGCAGCTGTGAAAGTCTCTTATTTCTGTTCCTCTGTGCTATGGCTGAATGGACCAATTTAGACTGACCTAAGAAAACCGCATGTGGGGCAGTGTAACTTATCTTTGAGCAGCTGAGAGGTATGAACCAGACGGAAAATTTCATCACTGCGTTACTCTGGAGATAGCCTGAATGCATTCATCTGCAAAGGAAACAAAGTGAGCAAGCAGCTTGATAGTACCTCGCAGTTTAAAGATTTATTCTAGATGAATGACTTACTTGTTTGCAAGCATAAGTATGAGGTTGCTTCTCTTGCCTGTAATAAAAGTACAGAACATATTTCTGCAAAGGGACTCTTTGCTTGGTGATATCTGGTATGTGCTTACAGAAAAATATTCTCCCGTGCAGCTTTGTTGCACTGTTATTAATTGGAACAAAATCCAAAGACATAATTTACAGTCAACATATGGCGTTTAGTTCTTTATCTTACTTCACAAGCAAACTTTGATTTTTCTGTTTGAATATGTTTATTATATATTTAAAATAATTTGGTGAATAATTAATATGAGCACGTACTACCCTAGGGCCTCTCAGCGTGTTTGTTAGGGTGATTCATTTGCTGTTCATAATTTGCTGATGGTTCTCTGTAATTGCCACTAGCTCACCTGTTATTCTTTTATATTCCATGTCTATATACTCCCCAGACCATAGTTGGTAAGAACATGCTGGCCATGCAAGTCTGTCTTTGATGGTTCTCTAATGTGATGACTAAACATGTGCTCATCCAGACACTCATGCAAGTCAGATGAAGGGAGCTGCCCTGCTCAGAAAGTTCTGCGCCACAAAGTTTTCTGTGAAAATGTTTATTGTTGTCAAGAGTTTGCTGGTTGACAGGCCAGGCAAGAGCTTTCAACAGGTGGTTTGTTGAACTCTCTGTCTTGGCTTGCTGGTAGGACAGTAAAGCTGTCAGATACAAGAGGAATCCATTTGCTTTCCTTCAGAGGGGCAGCTTACTCCCAGTAGTGCTGAATAGTGCCTTATTATGAAGGTTACCTTCCAGCACACTGGTGGTACTGACTCATGGCTCCTTTGCCTGAGAATGTGCCCTACTGTGAGCTGGGGTGAATGCCCTGGCTGAGGCTACTGAGCCCATGGAAGACCTTGAAAGAAGAGCACCTGCAAGAGGAATCATGGCCTCTGCTCTCTGAAAGCAGCCTGCCACCTCCGTCCTGCGGAGGCTGCTTTTCTGCGACGGAGGCTTACAGCATAGTCACTGTTTCCTCAGCTCTGCCTTTGGCAGTGTGGGGAGGGGGAGGAAGCTGGGGGGAGGTTTAAGCGAGGTCCTGGTTTTTGTTTGCCTCACGGTTCTTTTGATGATGCTTCTTTTTGTGTGTATTTTTCTTCTGTTTTAATTTGTGAAATAACATTTAGAAGAAGCACATATGCAAGCTCCCGAATCAGTTTTGCACTCCCGATAACATTTTACCCATATTAACATAAATAACGCCGCTGTTATTGAAGATGGCAGAGGTTTAAAAATATTAGGCACACTGGCCAGCCTGCCCTCAGACCAACCACCTCGGTAGCTCTGCTCGCATTGGTGATCTTTCCTGTAAACCTTAACAGCTAATTAGAATGCATTAAAAATGACAGTGCCTGCTGACTGTAGGGCTGAAACGCAGAGATTATAGTGTCATACAACACCATGCAATATGCGAGTCGGGCGGCCCCTTTGAACCTTCTTCACATCTGGCTGGCAGTGAATGGAGCCACTGTCGGGGCAGTTGCTGTTGTCGTACCTGGTTCCTCATATACTAATTACAAGCTCTGAAGGCAGGAGTTAGGGGAGCCTGGGGACTTGTGGCTGCGGTTCACACGGGTTGGCTACACAAAGGACGCCCTGTTCCTCATTATGCTCCTACACTTAATTAGGAAGTGAGTTTGTTGATCACCGGCTGCGTTAAGAATCACTCATTTATAGCAGGGTACTTCATGATTTTGGAGAAAGTTTATTTAAATGACATCGTACACTTGGGCCATAAGGGACATGCCTTTATTTTATCTGAGCTTAAATACAGCTCTTGTAGTCCCTCGGTCTGACAGGGAAACAGGAGCGTTTTGTTTCATAGGGCAAGCAGGGAGGAGAGGGGGAGGGAGCAGGGGAAACGTTTCATTGCAGGGCTCAGTTAATTGTTTTGGGATTGACACGTTGCCGTGTGAGTGCTGGTAAGCAATTTATAGATTTGTGCCTTGCATTTAGAGTAGGCTGCCCAGGATGGCGGTGCCTCTCTGCTCCCTTTTGGTGAGCAGTTCCAGGTCACAAGGTTTTATAGGCCTGACAGCTTATCGCGCGAAGGCGGCCGTGGAGGCCTGCCAGGGCACAGCTTTCCCCGCGTGCTGCCGCTGCGCTCAGCTGTGTGGTGCTCCCCGAGATCCCTGTGGTACGCTGAGGTGGTTCCTTCTGGAAAAGGCAAACATTGCAGCTATTACCAGGATGTCATTAAAATCCAAGACACTGCAGGTTCTTCATTGCCGGTGGAGATGAGCGACAGATCGTGTACCTTGCGCAGGGGCAGAGCTCCTGGGTCTGACACACAGTAGCCAGGGGCTCACAAGAAAGGAGAGTGGAGAAAAGCTTTATGAGAGAAGCTGAGGCTGAGATATAATGGAAAGAACAGAGCCCTGTCTGATTTTTTCCAGAGTAGCTCAAACAGGGATTAACTAGTCATTTCTGGAAATAAATTTACTGTGATCTTTGCTCAGACTCCATGCATCATTATTAGTCAATTAATGGAGATTTACCCAGGCACGGCTTGCTATCCACTCTGATTCCCCAACCATTTAAGATGCCTCTAATCTCAAAGCTATTATGTAAATTCTCCTAACTGTAAGTCTGCAGGAAAATCAGCAAGCAGTTATGCAGGGAAGCATATAGATATTTCTCAGAAGAGTTGTTGTAAGGCAGCTTATGTTTAGTGTATGTTAAATCAGTTCAGTTGATTGAATAAGAAGGTTTGGAGGCTGGAAGAAGGAGAAAATCGCACATTGGTAAAAGGAACTTGTCTTTCATTCTCTCCTGCCAAGGATAATCTAAATTAATTTAGATTTCTATCATGTTTTGCAAATTCCTTCTGACTTTTTACAGTTACCTGATGACAAAGACTGTTTTAATCTCGTCTTTGAAATGTTTACATTTTTTCCCTCCTCCACCGAAAATAATAAAAATGAACCAACCAATAACAGTTTCAGACTCAGCTGAAGTCAGCTAATGGCTGATCCTGAGCTGCAGCTCACGTAATATTTTCCAGATGAGAGAATAAAAGTTTTGCCTTGCTCAGAGGAAGCCATTCATTTCATCCATAAGAAGTGCCTGGCCACTACCCAGAAATGCGAGTGCATTTCTTCTTGTCGCTGTTGTTCCTTTCAAATGGCATCTGATTTTATATTGGGGTGAGTGGGGCAAAAATGAGATTAAAAATGAAGTCAATAGTGTTAGTGCAGATGGTTAGCATAAAAGCTGTTTAGAGGAATAAAGCACTACGGTAGTCAAGCAAAGTTAGGTGGCTGATACAGCATTTCAGTCCATTCAAATGCATGAAGCATTTGCAGATTATCACAAGGAATTATAGCTAACAATTCACTAGAAAAAATAGTGGAGTGTGTGATTATTTTGCAAATGTCTTGCTTCCAGAAGAATTAAGTTCAGCCTGGAGTCTATAAACATTTACACATGCATTTAACTTTATTAAATGGCAAACAGCTGTAACTTCCTCCACAGTTATCCGCTGTTCTTCCGTTTGAAAGAGCTCTTTTGATCTCTAGGATGCATGGAGGTTAGCTCTTCCTCAGGTCTGCTGCTGACCAGCAGAGAGGAGGAAATTCTACCCTTTGATGAAAATGGAGTTAGAGGAGGGCTCAGTGCTCCAAACACGCTTTGTGTGCTTCACTTAATAAAATGTTCCATTACTTCTGCACAGTGTGTCCCCAGTAATAAGTGAACTTGACATATATAAAGCAATTGAAGAAAAAAAGTCAAGGAAAATCATGGAGGAGTTTCAAGCCAAATATTCAGAATTTTACCCAGTTCCTTATGAAATAGATGTGTAGACATAGTAGAGGGCTTTTATATGATGAATATTGACTCCCCTAAATTATTACAGTGTGCAATATGCCACTGGTTCCTGAGCTGATGCATTCTCTCAGGAAATTCCCTATTTTTGGTATGTTTTAAATGTTGGCCTATTTCAAGATGAAGACCTCTGTAATTTTGCATTACTTCTGTACTGAATCAGGTGTGGGATCAGCTACCAATCAAACCAAGATCCATTAAACTGTGGAGTAGTCTAAAAGGCTCCTGGATAAGACTGGTCAGGTGCTGATATTTATGAACAGATATTTATCTCTTCCTTCAAAATATATTACCCGTGATCTATCAGAGGAGACAGAGTGTTGACTGACCTCCAGATAACTATCCTGTTCAAATACTTACAGCTGTTCCCACAGTTCTCATATCTCTGTCATGTTTACTTAACTCAGCTGTCAGCTCAACCATGGGACTACTGCGCCTGGGCTTGAGTCTTCAGTTAGCACTGAAGGCCATGGAGATACCAGCTGCTCGCTATTGGCATCTTCCGACACTGTCAACCTGGCAACCTGACTTGTCTTTGTTGCTCTTCCTGGTTCTGGGCAGTTTGTAGACTTTTTGTCTACAAACATACAGTGTTGAAGATGCTCTTAAATTGGTACTACTGCCAAGTTTCATATAATTCATATAATTCCTTTTTGGTACACCTGGCACAAAGTTCTCAATCACAAATGTATTTGTGTTTCAATTCTTTTGGTATTTAACTTAAAACTACCTCTTTCTATAACTGATTTTTTTAATTGGAAAACAGTATTTCCCAGCTTCCTATAGTATAGTTCAGTCTCTTCTGTCAGTAGATAGGACCTTGAAACAATCCCCAGTGAGTTCCCTCACAGTTAGTTGCTGTTCTGGAATTAGCCTCTCTGTCTCAGTGGAAATGACTTGCTTGCATTCTGCTATGAAACAAAATCCGGTGCCTAAAGCTTTATTTTTCCATGATATGCATGTAAGAAAATACCGTACCTTCTGGTACTGTGTGGTTGCCAAAGACAGTGTAATACTGGTGTGATAGTTTTCTACATGTTTTTTGATCTATGGCTTCTATGGCTGTCCCTCCAAAGAACAAAAGCTACAGCATGCAAGAGCGGGCAGCACCTTTTCTCACATTTCTCTTAGCTACCCTTTAACCATGCATGTCATGTTCAGGCCGATCTTTTTTGTTATTTGGCCTTTCCTATTCTTAATTTGAGAGAAGGCTCTGCAGAAAATGTTGGAGGAGTTAAAATCTTGTGTCACAACAGAAGTTTCTATTATTTGATTATTTGATTTTCTTGATCACATTTGTGGACAATGGCCTTATGCATTCATGTTGCATATTGCTTCAGCTAAGTGTTCCTGACATACTTAATGTGTGTGCATGTTGTTGTTTGTCACAGAGAAAATCTCAGCATCATCCACAGAATATAACCTCCCTTCTATTGGAGAATGATCTAAAGTTGCATTTCCCTGCAAACAGAATAGGAAATGGCAAGATTTCTGAAATGGTTCAGAGTATGATTTAAGGCAGACTGCTAATGGATGGTTGATGTGTGCGAACCTGAGACTTGAGCTTTCAGTGAAATGTAGTTTCACCAGAGAAACTCTTCCTTTCTGTCTGTGCATTGGATTTAGGTTTCTAGCATTTCTTTGTGTTAGGATCACCATACAGCACTATGTCTGGTGTAGGCATTAAAATGTCTGGGTGTGCAGGTTCCATAATCCTACAGTTGGCTTCATCTTTCATAGGCCAAATGTAGTACTTGGTTTGCCATATTTTTATTGTTACCACTGTAATTGTATTGCAATTACTCTTACTAAGAGTAAGAGGCTCTTACTCTTAGTTTGTCTTATTAAATAAATAGAACATATCCTTGTGTCTTAGGCCTCTGTGTCTGGAAGGGATTTAAACTTCTCGTTTAGCCTGAATGTTTTGGCTGGGCTAAAATTCCCTTGAAAGATTCTGCAAATTTTAGGGTATGTGTGTATTATAAGGAGTTTGTTTAGTGAAGCTGTGAGTTATTATAGCTTTGAGATTTGGGGTGTATGAAGTTATGGAGGCCAGATGCATTTTAGACACTCTAGAGTACAAACAGCCCAGGAATATGTCCTGTGACTGATGTAGCTGCAGCTACGGCTCTCATGTGAAATCACTGTCTATTGCTTTATGCTCTGAAGTGTGGGGTGGGTTTTAGAGACTGGATCACCCAGTGGCACCTAGTAAAAGCTCAAGAAGCAGGAAAAAGAGAGTGAGCTGCTTGAACACTGAAAAATAATAGTAGAGGATATCAATCTAACTATGTACTTGCTGTATCTTTCAGCCATGATCTCGCCTGCTTATTTTTCACCATTAGCCAGAATTCATCTGGAAAGACTCTTTATATAATGAATCCTTCCTATATATTCATATATATATTCTTATATATATATATATATGAACCCTTTCATATATATGTATATATGAACCCTTTATATGTATATGAACCTATATATATGAATATATAGAAAGGGTTCATTATTCCTATAAATGCTAATATTCATGTATGTATATGAATACATATATGTGTATATATGTATACAAGACTTTTTTTTGTGAGCTTGCTTTTGGTACATTCGTTAAAGCTATTCTAAGTTTCACTCAGCAAGAGGAAGCAGAAAAGTGAACTCAGTCATAAAGTCTGGTGGGGAAAAAATCAGGAAGTCCACCTCCTGTCTAAACAATATTTACACTCTTCCCACTGACAATAGTCTAAACTGATTTTAACACCCTCGTGAGATGGGTTTTAGTCAAACTGTGTTAGTAATTAGCAAACTATATGTATGAGAAAGTGCTTCCTAGTGTTCTAGAGCCTGCATTTTTCTTGTTGGGGTACAACTTCTTTACAGGACAGGAGTAACAATCAACTGCCTTTTTATGGTAAACTTGTGCATTATGGAATTATTTTGTTATAAAAACTCATAGCTTTTTTTCTCCTCTCCTCTGAGTAGCGTGCGTTCTCCCAGCCTTTGCAATAGACTGCACTCCGTAGGTGTTACAGCGCTCTTGATGCCGTCGTCTGCATTTTTGCTGGTTGGTTGACATCCCTTTGAAAGTCTTGTGCATAAAAAAGGACACAATGTTTCATCTGAACCTTTATCAGGGCAGAGCGGTTTTGGGGATTACTTCATGTGCCTCCTCTTTGTCAAGCTGTTTACACATTGCCTGGTGGCCGTCTTCACCCAGCCACGTGGCACTGTTGACTCATCTTGAGCTGGGGTCCAGGGTAATCCCAGTTCCTGTCTGCACAACTGATCTCCAGCCAGTCATACCCTAATTTCTGTTTATACAGTTGATTTTTCCTTTTTATCTGGGATACTTTACTGCTTGTTTGCATTATCTTCTTATTTCAGAAAGTTATTCATGTTGCAGAGATCCTCTAAAATGTAAGCCCTGTCTTACAAACTGGTCCATTTACAGCCTGATATGAACTGAAAATATGACTGAGATACCCAACTCCAGTGGTTAGCACAGATGATGGTATCAGATACTGCCAAACCCCACACAGACTGTGAGCTTCCTTATAGCCAATTGCACATAGGTTTATTCATGGGCCATAAAGCATTTTTAATACTTGAAATGAAAAATACGCATGGCAGATATATATGCCACATATATATAAAAGCTGTTTAGCTTATCAGTAAAATTTATTTATCAAACTACTCCTTCTCCAAAACACCTACATATGATATTCTTCCCTTCCATCTGTTTTCCTTCGCTGCCCCAATGTGCCCTCTGTGTTTTTGGAAACACTGCAAAGAGAGCAGGACATTTTTTTTTTCCATAGCTTTTTTGTGCTGAATGGATTGTAGACTGTTTTTATACAGAGGGTGAAGAAAATTTCAGACTCCTAAAGAAGGAATTGCACAGACTATAGGTAGGTCATTCTTCAATAGAGGAAATATTGTAGGTTATAATAAGTGATTATTTATTGAGTTTCACTTCTTTCTGAGCTCCTAGTTAAGACTATAAACTCAGGAGCTCCATTTGCTTTCCAGTCCCCTTTTTTCCTGCTTGGAGCCTGATGAACTAGACCTTTGCAGGCTTCATCTCACTGAATGTATGCTTAGGAAAAGGGAAACACCAGAGGTTTCTAGAGCACAGCTGCACTAATAATCTGATCTGTATCTAAATACATGCAGAGCCAGTTCAAGGAGTCTCAGCACCATATGCAAAACTGAACTTTCCTGACCTAAGGCTGTGAAGCTTGGGGCTAGCGAAGGCCACAGGGAGCAGGAGCAGAGTCCAGGGCTCATCAGAGGCCCCCAAGCTGCTTTTGCAGCTGCGGAGGGCTGGCTGGCAGGCTGCTGCTGAGGGAGCTGCCTGCTTGTCTCCAGAGCTTCTCGCTTGTCTCCTTCCATGTGCTTGGCCTTCCCCTTGGAGGCAGCAGCCCGTGTGTGGCACAGGCCCTGGGAGCAGTGGGGACACGAGTTTACTGCAGTCTGCTGCCCTAAGTTTGCTTCAGGACATGATGCAAGATCTGGTGCTGTTTAATCCAAAATTAAGATTAAATTGCATGAGGGTAGGTAATATGTTGCCTGGTTATAGTTTAGGGGCTGGTCTGTATTATTAAGAGTACTTTTATTATTGTCTGAGGTTTGTGCTTGCACCTTTGTGTTCTTTCATTTAATATATCCTGTTCATAGGGATGTGAGCTGTGAAAAGTGTGTTCACTTTGTTTGAGTTTTCCTGGGTTTTGTTGGCTTGGCTGAAATGAGCTTGTCTGAACTTGGCCAAGCTCTCTTGCATGTAGATATTTTTAATGTGATTAGCCCTGTGGGTGACTGTTGTGATAACAAACATATGGAATATTCAAGACACAAATGAAGACATTTGCTATCCTTAGAGGGTCATGGGAATGCAAAGGCTTAGTTTAGTTGGAGAAAACTGATAATTCTTTGTTCAAAATGTCTGGTTCCTTTCAAATAGCAGGGGCTCAGGTAATCCATGTAGGTGTGATCTTTCTATATGTGCCACAAACTTTTAACAGATGCCTGACTTTCAGTAAGTGTACCAGTAATTTCTGGATATGACTATTTTTAATTCTTACTATGAAAAAAATGGCCAGGCTGTAATCATGCCGATATTTCTTAAAAAACCCTATAATAATATGTCTTCTTTAGTTTGGATTGATGATGCAGAAATTATATTACATGAAGAACAGAGCTATGAATGGAAGGATACTTGGAGGCATTACAACAAAGCTGCTGCCTTACAAGAAATCATGCATCATCTTAATATGACTACTGGGCAAATACATAGTAAGATGTATGCTTTTTGGAGGCCTTTTTAAATAGCTTTTAGTAATTTCCTTCTCATATGGAACATGCCATAATGACGAGGCTGAAATCTGTCTCAGTTGCCGGAATGACTCCAGATTTAACACATGTGAGAGAATAGTTTTGAACTAGCCTTTAAGCTAATGGATAACTTCATCATTCCTTGTGAAGATTGGCCTTATCATCAAACTTGTAATTGAAAACACTGTAAGTGAAATACATTTTATTATGGATCTCCAAACATTTAGCATGTTCTCAAGGACTAACAGCGATCAGCACACAACAGTTTGGAAATTACTGTCTTATTTTAGTTACTGAATTGCATACTTGTTTTATTGCTTTGTGCTTTTTTGTCCCCTGTATTCTTGATGGATTTCTTTTTTTTCCCCAGTACCTTAAAAGTTTCATTTGCTTGAGCACTACAGAGATGTCTCTTTAGACCCCATCTCTCTGCACTTTTTTAATTTGGCAAAAGGGACTAATATAGACACTAAATGGACAAGTGAAAGATCTATATGAAATTTCTAGAGATGGTCAACATATTCTTGCCTATCATCAGAAAAAAATTATCATTTTTTTAACTAGATTTAACCTCATTCAGAGAAAAATGCTTTTTCAGCTCATTCACTGAAGCCCCTCAATGAAATCACATCACAATGGTTTAAGACTATATTTTTTTTTTTGTGGAATAAGAAGACAGGAAAAAAAGAGGAGAAATATATCGTCACTTTTCACAGCAGAGAGGAGTCTATTGCAATCGGCTGCTTGGATTCAGGCTCTCTATTCATAAATGATCTGAAAATGAAGGAAGAAGTGGTATTATTAAATGTGCTGATGATGCAAATGGTTTAGGACAGCTAAGGAGTTTTGGATAGATTTTGTGACATTGAGTGACTGACTGGTAAACTGACAGATAAAATTCAACTTGTGGAATAACCATTCCTCACTATCCATAAAGCAATTGAGGACCCTGATTTACTTGCTATCAATCAAGGAGAAAAGCTTTTGAAATCATTCTGTACGATCATCATACTAAATGATGTATTTCTCTAAAAACTAAACTCATTGCTGCAGGATCTTATGAAAGATAAATAGAAGATTGATTTTTTTTAAGAACTGAGGTGAATTCACAGGCTTTTAAAACAACTAGCCCAGTATATCTCAGTCCCTAAAATACTGATTACACAAGAGAGGATATCCAAGGAAAGATGATACTGAATGCTTGCTTAGGGATTTTTTTTTATATTATTCTTTGCATATATATATATGTATGCATATGTTCCTGGAACATGTACAACTGACTAGCCTAGCAGGATGAGTCGTCTACATGGAGAATGGTCATTTGCTGCTTTTAGGGGCATCTTCTGACATATTCCTGTGCCAAGCGGCTGCAGTGTCCTTGCTGCAGGCACAGCTGGAAGAGGTCTAGCCGGCGGCGCGTTGTGCAACGCCTCGGAGCTTTCAGCCTGCTTCCGCCTCAGGAAATGGGACCCAGAATGGAAGCTTGTCAAGTTTCAAACCCACTTGAATGAAGATCATCACTAAACAGACAAATACTAAAATGACTTCGAATGCTGTCTGAGATAAAGTGTAAATATCCTGCTTTGTCTTCTTTTCCAGCTGAATTATGTATCTACACTCTGGGGAAAAAGAGGCTGGTGTAAACTCAAGCTCTAGTAATTTTGGACTGATTCTTTTTTCTGTTGGTGGTGAAGAAAATTCTGGATTTATTTGCTTTATACACACTATACCCTTTCCTCTGAACAGCTACTGTTTGCTGTGTTTGAAACTTTGAGTTGGATTAGCTGCAGTGTTTAAATGTGAACAAAAAGGTATTCCTTCCAAACTAAAAATTAGTGGTATATTTAACCACAAAAATGCTAAGTTACTTAAAATGGAAGCAACATTTCTCCAGCTATGGTTAATCAAACATTTTACCTGCCAAATATAATAAGATGTATTATAACATGACTATTACTGGGGAAATGGTACATAATGTTTCCAAAAAAAAAAAAAAGAAAAGAGAAAGTCTGGATTTTTTTCCCACATTATTCTTCATTTTTTGTCTTTTCCTTTTTCCCCTGTTAACGGCACTTTGGAAAAGTGAGGTAAAGGGAAAATGATAATCCAGGAGCTTATGAAACCTAAACACTGGCAACATTTTCCAGTTCTTTAAAAAACAAAAAAAGAGAAAATAAAAGCTACAAAATAGTGGCAGAGTTATGGGTTCTTATTAATGGCTGTTTTGTTGGGAAACTATTGTTCACCTCTGAAAAGGAAATAGTTAAACAAACTGCAGATGGTTGAGTCTTAACATCCTTGCTTAGTTCCAACTGTGCCTAGGAGAATTGCAAATGAGGTGGCTATTTATACAGACTTTCCCTTCTTGCAAAGAAATAGAATCAGCAGAGTCATGGTAGCATTTCCCAGTCTGTTCTTACTTGTGTCTCAGACTGTTAATTTTAGAAAATTTGTGAACCTCAAACTGTGAAAGGACAGGGTAAGTAGACTGAGAGTGAGCCTGTGGAGGTGAACTTCATTTTGCTTTCCCCATCATGTTCCAGTTAGTAGAAGACCAGTTTGGTCACCATCGATGATCCTGAGTCTGGTTTCTTCTGGGAGATTGTCCAGGTTTGGAAGACAATCATGTCTTCCATGTTAAATCATGTGGTAGGTCTTCCACTTGTTAATGGAATCAGAAAAAAAATCTCAGTGAATAGTAATTTCCCCCTTCCTTGATGAAAGGGGCATTAAATGGTCCCTTGAGTTTTATCACAATGTAGTCAAGAAGATATTCCATGAGCAAAATGTGAAGGAGAACATAGAGGTATGAAATTCTTGCTGCCATGGATAATTAATTATTAATTATTTATTATTAATTTATTATTAATTATTAATTAAATATTTGTAGAGACATGTGTATTTGCATGCATATATACATACACCTGTGTATATAGAGGGGGCTAAATAGGTAGGAAGGAAAGAACACACAAACATACTTATAGCCTCTTAACTGAGAGCAATTTAGTATGAAGCTAATTCATTTTCCTATTTTTCAAGAGCTGCTTGGCAAGGGCTCTTCAGGCAGTTAGGACAGAGTTATTTGGGCAGACTAAACTTGTCCTTTTGTAGTCCTTTCCATTTCAGTAGGTGCTTGCCTGATGCATGATGACATAGAGCAAAGGTTGGGATGCTGAAGGGAAGGAGGTAGTGGCAATGCAGCAGGACCAGGCTAAGGGAGCAAGGTGGGTCCCAGGAGGAGAGCTGAAGACTTGGCGTGGAAGGCTGAGTGGCAGGTCACAGGGGACAGCTGTCCTACTCAGGGACCGAGGTGATGGCAGGAGAGCCCTACAGGACTGCACTCTGGCAGAAGGGGTAGGGAGAGGCTGGAAAGTGTTAGTTCCTCCCCTCTAATACCTTTTTGGTGACCCAGTATGAAACCCCATGTATTTAAAACTCCCTTGTGAAGTGGCAGCCAGGAAATTTTCCACATGGACTTCTACACTGGGTTAAAGTTTTGTCTTTATAGCAGTGTAAAATAATGGACTCTTTTAAAAGTAATTTCATAATAAACTCTAATAAAAGCTTTTTTTCTTTCTTTTTTTTTTTTTCAATACATAGCTGCAGACCTTTCAGGTAAGATGAGATGCAGCTTTTTTTTATTATGGGGTCTGTGTTCTGAAATTAATTCTCATTAGTGTATGTAAAAATGACCTTTTGGTTTTCATCCAACAGTTTGTGAAGACACAGCTGCTTTTGGTCATCTTTATGAGTAAAAAATCTAAATAATGTTTTACATCTATTAGACTAAATAGAAGAGAAATTTGGAAATGATTCAGTGATGCCAAAAAAATAAGAGGATATATGCAGGAATGTAAATTATATGCAGAGATGCTGTGGTTATAAGAATAAGTAACAGCAGCTGTTACAGTATTAGGAAACTAGCCCAGCAGTTTGTTTGGTATGTGTGAGTTAGGCCAGCTTTCTTTGGGCAAATCCGTACCAGTTGGAGGGAATGTGAGCTGATGAGTCCATGCATGGTGATGCAGATCTGTGGGGTCTGTCGAGGCAGCCTGGAGCAGCGCAGCCACACGTGTGGCATGTGCTGCTCCTGGGCAGCCAGCTAGCAGGGTTCCTTGGCTCAGGGGGTAGAGGCTGCGATGCAGTTGTCCTGCTTCCTGGCTCAGGCTGGCACGCTTCCACCATATATTGTTACTTCCTCTCAGGCACCTGTGGATCCCACAGTCACATCAGTATGCAGGGGAATGAGAAATTGTCTTTTCTTGATCCGTGTAGCTGAGCACAACTGGGTCGTTGTGATCTTCTTGGCATAAAATCCTCAGGGGCCAAATTGTCAGCTTTGCCCGACTTCTTTCATGGGGCGTCGTGGAGAGGGGTAGCTTCCTACCCATGGCTGGGGGCTGTTCATGCTGATTACAGTCTGTAACAAGCCATGTGTTGCTGCTGCCTAAGTGGATTGCAGAACTGATTGTCCTCTTCCTTTCCTGAGCTAGAGCGCGTGTGCAGTGGTTGGAGTGTGGTGGTCCTGGGTAAGGTAGGATCCTGTATGTGTTAGACAGACACTCGTGTACGTTTTCCATCCTTCTTGTCACTATGGGAACTTGGAATAGGCGTGAGGAAAAGTCAAGACAGTTGCATTGGCCTCGAACGTCAAGAGGAAAAAATAGCAAATTTGACTTCTCTGTTGACATACTCAGGTCCGTTGATCAGTCAGATCCACTCCCCACCTGCAATGCCTTGCTTCAAGGGAATTCAGGGGCCTTGGAGAGAATCAGGCAATCCAGAAGCCTATCAGAAAGACAAATGCAAAACAGAGTAGCCTAAAACCTTCTTAACTCTAGCCTCTGTTCTGCAATAACATTTTCTGGGAGGTATTGTGTAGTTTAAATTGTTTTATCCAATTTTTAGCCTTTACTAGAATTATTTTCTAATGGTGGGAGTAAAGAAGCTCATTTACTAATTCAGTGTTCACTGGATTAACTTTTTTTTTTTAATTTTGACAAAAAAGATCACAAGTCAGAGACGTATATTACTTCTGCCAAAAATCTGTCTTGACTGCTTTGTCTATGGCAAGCTTGGAAATATAGTATACTTCACAATGAACTGAGACTTTGAAAAGGATGGTAGAGACCCATTTTTTTTTTCAATCGCACTGTTGCATGCTTGATCTTCCTTTCACTTTTGGTGTTGCAAAATAGCATCAACTCCACTGTCAGCAGGAGAGAGTGCAAGAGGTCAGAATGGCTGTGTTTGTCTGAAATAATCATTAAATATATTGTTTATGACTTGTTTATTGCTGATGCTGATTAACCATCAATATTTGGGAGAAAATAAACAGAATTCTCACCATCATTTAATTAGACAAGAGCACATCAGCTGAAATAGTTCCAGCAATGCAATCTCATATCTGATACATGAAGGAATGCTAAACTAAAGGTCTGTTTCCTCCTTTTCAGGCACATGCCCTATTCCCAGTAACCCAATTATACGGCTTTCTTCACACTTTATCCATAAAATGCTACTAACACATCAAAAACAAGTGAATCTTTACATCCTGCAGTTTTATAGTTCATAAAGCCAACTTCTCCCATTTTACCCAAAGGAGTATGCAGCCAAAGAGAGGACAAAGCCAATGAAAAAAGAAGTGTGTGTGTGTGTCTGGCTCTCTATATGAATTATGACTATTCAAGAGAAAAAAAATACGAACGATTGCCAAAAAGCCAAGTGTGTAAAGGGACAGCTGGAGTTTTATGCTAGAGTTCACAATGCATCACTGTTCAATAAAAAAAGAGTCCTTTACAACAGCAGCTCAGGCATCACATGATACATAAGCTACCTCTGAATACAGAGCACCTTCTTCAAAGGAAATGTCATTTTCTATTGAACTTGCTATTAAAGGAACAGTAGGTGATCTAGCTAGAAATGTGTCATGGTGTGGAAAAGATCTGATCCCATTGCTTTGCATGGTTTGGTAGAGAACCTACTAGCTGCACCGATCCTTTCCATCATACTGCTGATGTCTCAGTGCTTAACCTTCCTCTCTTTTCCAGGGTAATGTGTTTTAAAACCCAGGCCAAAGTTTTTGAATTTAGCAAGAGCAAATAGCTATTTGGGTGCTCACAATGAGTGTGTGGGGGAGAGAGGTAGGAAGAAAAGGAGAGAGGCGAGGTGGATCTTTGTCCAATAGGAAAACTGGCACTGGTCATGGTCAAATTATGTAGGAGACTTGAATTTTCAGGGATGGTTTGATGCCTAACCATTATTTTTTTTAATGAAGGCCAGTCAAGCTCTGCTGAATGCTGAAAAGATATCCCTCCTTTGCTGTTCTTTACTCTGCCTGCCCAGGAAATGGTAATTATGGGTATAAAGTGTCTCTACTCCTTCCCTGTGAATGCTTGACCCAACCTGGGACACCAAAAGATATCCTGAGATAGGAGGAGAAAGATTGTGAGATTAGAAGGCAAGACAATAAAATAGTTGAAAACAAAGAAGTGGGAGAATGAGACCAGAAAATGATGAGTGATGATAAAAGATTACTGAAAGTACATGTACTGGTGTTCAGAAAATTTTGAGTTTTTGGGGGAGGGCAACAAGATATTTGTTTGGTGTGGCCATCATGAGTTAATTATGGAAAGAGATTTCTGCCTCTCAGTTTGGGGAGATCAAATGAGCCTGTACAAGCCCTGTCAATATTGTGCTACCAATCCATCCCAAGTTGCTCCACTTTCTGCTGCCTGATCGTTCAGGTATGCCTCCCTTCAGCAGGCAAAGCTATATGTAGACCCAGGAAGCTCTCCCTGGGTTCAACATAAGGTAAAGCTACACACCTTGTCTATAGCCTGCATCCTATAACCCGTGTGCTGGTCCTAGGCACAGCAACATTTACGTTGTCACTTCATTTCTATATTATCATTGCTGTCTATCCTTAAACACTTCCATTTCTCATTCTCTCCAAACCCGACTTTTTATAATACTAAGATTGACTGTGGTGTTACAAATATTCTTGAATTTCTTGTATTCTTTCTTTTTTTCAGTAGATACATCACTTCTTAAATAATGTGTACATAAGTACAGAATTTAGAGAATTGGTACTTGTGGGAAAAAGCAGAACATGTAGTTTGAAGGTTATGACATTAGGAATGTGAAATCTGCATGATAAGCAAGGTGTCATGGGGAGAGATCCAATATTGTCTTATTTCAGGTTGCTATTATATAGCTATATCTAATGGTGATCACAGTGTACTCAAATTCAGTGTTTGCTTCTCAAGGAAAAACACAGTAGTGTTTAGCTGCAGGAAAAGAGGCGGCATAAAAATGAGAAAGCTTCTTAGAAAAAGATGAAAAGGAACAGGCAAAATAGTAAAATACTTGCAGGTGGCCTGGAGGTTTTTAAAAGAGCCTCAGTGTAATATACACTGCCTTTCAACAAATAAAACAGCCAACTTTGAAGGGAAACTCCAAGGAAAATACAGTTACACAATGGTGTAAAGGAGGCTTTTAGGTAAGAGGCTATCAGAGTATTTTTTGGTTTTGTTTTTTAAAAAAAAGTAAATCTTCAAACAGTAAAGGCTGTTCCCAAATGGGGTAATAGAAGGGTTCATAGAAAAAGGAGGTTAACTGGAAACCTCCAGCAAAACAGGCCAAAAAGGTTTTAAGGAACAACTTTTCAAGGCAAAAAAGTTAATGATAAATCCTTTTCCAAACACATCTATCTTCCAAATAGTCTGTAAGGCCAAAGAAGATAAAAGGATAATGGAAGTGCTTGGGGAAGATAAGAGCCAGTACAAAGCTAAATTAATTTTTTTAATCAGTGCTCACCAAGGAAGAGCTTAGGGAGGTTCTCACAGCAGATGAAACACAGCAGCTCCCTCCAGCTGTAGTTTTTGTGATAGACTTAAGTGGATCTTAATCCATGTTGCTTCCAAAAGGGACACTCCTCACGAACCCTGGCCATGTAGTTCCCCTCTCTCCCTTGTACCAGTATTTATTAGCATCCTTGCAGCCATATGGGCAGCCTGATCAAGAAGCTAATCCCATTAATTACCAGGCATCAGGTATAAGACCAAAGAAATCAAGTAGTTTTTTAAGTAATGCCTAGCTAAACTGTGCTGTGGAGTTCTGCAGCAATAAGGAGTGGCAATAGATTCCAGAAGTAGCTTGTGAACTTCACGGGGGAAAAGGCTCGTCCAGGAAAGGTAAAATTTCTAAAGCAGGAACTCCCAGGTGATAAATAACAGTATGATGGGAAAGCATACAGGCAGATGTGCTGCTTGCTCTTCCTTAAGTACCTTTATAGGTCACTGTTTGGGCAGCTGGCTGAATGGGTTTTGGGCCATCATGTTCTTTATGACACCAGAAGGAAACTAGCAGAAACCCAAAAATTGGCTCTCCCAAAATTTCATTATTTTAGCCCAATTTCAAGAGAATTAGAGATGTAGCACTATTTTCCCTGATGCCATGTTACTGAAAGCATCTTAAATGCAATGTAAATAAGGTGATGATTACAGAGATCAGTCTTTTTTCCCAGTATAAACAATTAACAACAAAATATTTTGATAGCATATATATGTTTTAAGGGCAAAAAGAAAAAATATTTTATTTTAAAAATAACACTATATTTCAGTATGGAAAGAAATTTTTAAAAATGTACCTTTAACTGTGCAAGAAGACAGGAGGGTATCACTGCACTCTCCCAGTGACTACAATTAACAAAACCTGTCTTCTTTCACTGCAAAATAAATCTTTTGATCCACACTGAGACTAAACAAAGATTTCTCTGTTTACTTTTGGAAGCACTAAGTATCAAGACACTAACACTAGGGGATAATATATTAAAGAAGCTTTCTTTGTGTTAAAATCCAGCCTTTGTAGAAGACTTGGTCAACAAATCTTACTGAAATATTGCTACATTACCTTAGTTTCCTGGTGGCCAAAGTGCATTTGTAAATGTTCAGCAATGCTTAGTTGTATTTCTAACAAAAGAGAAAGATAGAAGTAAAAAGCCTGCATTTGGAAGCATTTTACTATTAGCAGCCCTCCCACATTTAAGGACTCTGGATTTTTGTATCTCTTGTGCTTGATTATTTCATGTTGTGAAAGCTTTATGAAAGCATAAAAACACGCCATGTTTAGTAGCTTTTTTGTGATTTGCAGTTTCCATGACCAAATTTACTGCTAAACTGAAAAATTAATCCTGCTACACACTTCCAGCCTGAGACTGCAGGAAGTATCAGCTGCATCCACCACACTAAATGGTTGCATAGAAAGGAGAACATAATTGATTTCAAGTACTGGGTCTCCACAAGACACTGAGGCTTATTAAAGGGCAGAAGAATAAAAGCAGATGGGAGATTAAAACTGCATCAAATGATCTAAAGATGCCTGGATGAGCCTTTTATTACATGGAATGATTGATGATATACCAGCAACTAATGCTGACCACAGTTGTAAGAATTAATTTGAAGGCCCAATTAATTAGAGCTGTTACTTAGTCCTACGCTGAGAAACAAGACCTAGTCATTTGTCCAGGAGCATCTGAAGGTTTCAGATATTCATCCGAAAAAGGCAACATGGTTATCCCTCACTTTTCAGTGTTGTTTTTAGTGTGTCTGCCTCTCATTTGGTTTTACATGTTTACTTTTGTTCCCTCTTAATGTAAACTGCACCACCTGCCTCCAAACATTGAGTCAGTGTGTGTGGCTCAGCAGGAGCATATAGGAGACTAAGCTTCTAATTCTTGGACAATTTTATGATTACTATCTGCCTGGGCTGTAATCTGCATGTAGACTGCTGGGGTAACAGCACATGGGTGCAGTGTGTTCTTGTGGTGCTCATTGCAATGGTCTTGATAGATGGTCTATTCCCCTCCGAGCCTGTACCAACAAGCCCAGAGGTGCCAGAAGTATCTGCATAGAGGCATTTTGTTCTTACGTGCATCAAGTTCTGAGTGTTGAAGAGAGGAATCTACTGCATGTAAACATGTTAGCTTGTTTTGATTAAACATACTGTAGAAAATGCAAATTCAACATCTATACAGCCACAGGCAAATGGCATCAATATTTCTACCATGAATAATATATTTTTTTAAAGATCTGTAATAACCAGGCAGTTTTTATTGTGGACTGGGTGAAAATAAAGTGTAAAATTAGGATAATCACTAAAGAGGATAGGAAGACTTGTTTTCTTTTGTATTGTCTACCCATGTAAAAGACCTAGAAGCCTGTACTGGATTTTTTTTTTCTCCTATTGCTAAGTCAGTGTGCTGTGCTGAGGTTTATAAGCCCATGAAATGGTGGTTAAAACTGTCATCCAGTGAATCTGACATGGATGACTTCAAAGATTGCTTCAACTGTCTTGGTCTGAATTTTCCTTCTGGTTTGCCTCTGAGAACTCATAAATGTTTACCACAGCAAGTGTGTCATGCCTAAGGATACATACTTGGACACCAAGTCCCGGCCAATAGCTCCAAAAAAGCACTCTCCAGCCTTTGTGCGGCACTGGCTGCGCAGCAATCAGCTCTTCCTTCTCTCATAAAGACAGTTTGCAATTTTGTCAGCGTCGATCTGCTTCAGGATGTTCCCAGCTGAGGCTGTGTTAGCTCATGTTTAAGTCTCAAATTTATTCCAAATGTGTGACAGCCAAATGATGGTGACTGTTAATTAATTTGTTGCTGTTGTTGCTGCTGTTGTTGTTGTTCTAAGGGCTGAGGCCTGAGAGGCAGCGCTGTACATGTGCTTCTGAAGTATTTCAGAGCCTCCCAGTCACCCCCAAAAGTAAGTTTCCAGCCACCTCTGAAAACTTACGTTCAAAATCACCCTCTAAAGATTTGAGATGGGTAGGCAGTTCCTAAAAGTCAGGATACCAAGCACACGATGCACAGCACAGTATCTTGGAGATTAACGTCACTGAACACCTCTTCGTGCAGGCCATTAACAGCATTGCTCCATCTGTGTCAGTCAGCCAGATTTACATCAAGGTCCTCCATGTGGCTCACTTGTCCTGATGTGCATAAGAGTAGGAAAGAGGACAAGCTTTGCTGTACCAGCTCTTCACTGATTTCTTAAAGATGTTATAGAGCTGGCACAGGTACCTGCAACCAGCTCTAAGAACCATTTGGACTGCCTGCTGTAATGACTATATCTTCATGGTGCTTCCCCCACTACTCCTTCATCTGTACTCAGACGAAAGAGATTCTACCCAGCCAAAGCCACTTTGTCAACACACTGAGACCAAGTTTGTCATGTAGGCTGTCTCTTGCTTGGTGTCATATTTTTTTATTGGCAGAATGATAAATTAGGCTTTACTTCCTCTCTCTGTCTCTCTCTCACTGTTTTTTTTTTTTTTTTTTTTCCTGAGAGACTGCCTAGTGAATCTTTGGAAACTATAAAGTCTTTTCTTGAAGAAGAGTTAATATACTTAGAGCTAGGATAAGAGCATTTGAACTCATAAATTTTAAGTGTGCCATAATCTCTAAAGACCCTAATTATGTTTAGTGACTACATAATCAGTGTTAAACAAAGAGGTAAACTTTTGGATGCCTCTCACTTGCACTGTACTGTTAAATCTAGTAATAGTAGAGGTTTCTTGTGACTTGTGTACTGCATCCATAAAGTTTGCTTTCAGAGAAGCACAACCAGTGTCAGTGTTCTCAGGCACTTGACCAGTTTTCCCTCTGCTGTGGTAGCCTAGTGCTGTGATGCACGAGATGTCTCAGCCCCTTCTTGTTTCCTCCTGCACTATTTTTCAGTAGGAATGGTCTTGTTGGATCTGGAATGCAGCTACTTCTGGGTAATGATATTTTTTTAGCCTGCTTCATTGATCTTCTAGCCCAAAGAGAGGAAATAAATTTCATTTACAGTTTTAACATTTGAAAATGTTAGAACACTGATGTCTTGACATGAAGAGCAAGTCTATATGAATATTATGTACTTGATTTCATTTAATTGTTCTTAAAAATGTTTAATTGATATTAACATTAGAAGTATAAAACCTCCTGAAACTATGGGCTGCTTTGTAACAGAAAATTGTAACAGTTTGCTATTTCTTTTGTTAATATTGAAAGAGCTAAGTCTATGTAACAGTGATTGCCAGCTCAGTTCTATTTTGCTTCACTTCCACAGTGAATTCCGTGGGAGAAGTCAAAAGAGTAAGTTTTGTGCTTGCATTGTTATCTGATTATTTGTTGGTTCAGTCAGGAGACACTGAGCACAACTTTTGCTGTCTTTGGAGGAAGTTCAGGCTATTGGATTTGTCGCGCTGCTCAGATGAGCTTGCTGCCACACACAATCACAACAGAGCACATGCTGAATAGCATTCACAGTTCCCCAAGAAGCTACTTACGTACTGGAATCAGCATGAACCTGAAAGTGGATCTGGGAGTTTATTTATTCTTCTTTCTTTTCTTGGATGGCAGGGGAGAAGAGATTTCTTTCTTTTTCTCTTTTTTTGAACAGTAAACAAAACAAGATATTCACGTTCACCTTAGTAAATGGGCGGATGTTCCCCTTGCTGTAAAAATAAGCAGCAGTCAATGGCTGAATGTGTGGCCGTAATAAGATACATCTATACATCAGATGTGCTCTCAGACAAAAGGAGGAGGAAAGAATAAAGGCCTGACTCTAACTCACAAGGAATTTTATGGAAGACGGAAGAACTAACTCTAGTGGGTTAGTTATGCTGCTGTTTGGAGCTCATGTATGGTTGCAACATAGTTCAAATCACAGCAATATGATTATGCTTTATTCTAAAGTCTTCTGGAATGTCTTTATACTTTTTGCCATGCATATCTCTTGCTTCTAAGGTGTTCCCTGTCCATAGCCACAGATTTGGTACCTTCTTTTACTGGGGCATGCCCAAATATAAACAATAATTACATTCTTCTGGGTTATGCACTTTATTTATTGTGCCAGTCATTGTCTCATTGTTTCCTTTCTGCTTTTCTTCTCTCTGTTGTCTCCCATGGATGCACTGTAAGCTCTTTTGGGGAAGAAGTTGTTTGCTTTAAGGGCGTCAAACATGCAGTGTGTTGAGCTTGTGTTTCTAGATAGTAATGGTAACTGTCATGATAAGAATTGTGCCTTGCAAGTCTTATGTTTGATCAGGATCCCACAACTGCATTGCCAACACTGGTAGGAAAGCACCTGGGCAGAGAAGAGAGCTGAAAATATATTATCATCTCATGTATCGCATATATAGAACGGTATATATTTCCCATTTCACCCTCTAATGACTGACTCTAGAGTCTAGACCAGTAGTGTAGACTAGAATTGGAAGTTTAAATTAGCAAGTTTAATTAGCAAATATTAAGCTAAATAAATTCCACCCCAAATACCTGGTAGCTGGATTTTATCCATTAGATTCCTTAGCTAACTCAAATGATTTTCTGGCCAAGAAAAGTTTTGATGAAAGGGTCCTCATGATTCTGAGTCCAAGCACACAGAAATTAAGTCTAATCCAAGAACTTCTGGCAAACATGATGGGAAAATACAGGACAACTTGTAGGTACAGAAAAAAGCTGGAGTTGGGACCTGTCAAACAACGCTTACAATTTACAGAAAATAATATCTAAAGTTAAAGTTGCTTTTCCTGTCTTAAAAGTATGATATTGATAAAGAAACCAGAAAGATAGCAAGTCAAGCAACACTTCATGTTAGCCAGCAAAAATAACTTATTTTTTCATGTCCAGCGCACCACTGCTCCACCTTTTCCTGGCAAGCGGTCAGGTATCCAAGAACTGGTCTTAGATTTATGGGAGCATTGCCCCAGTGCACACCTGAACATTAGCTTCACCCTCATAATGCAGCCTTCCTTTGTGTAACATGCCTAGGTAGAGCTCTGAATACCTTTTCCCACCCCTGTTTTCCATATGCAGGCACAAAACATACATGGTTTTCAGAGTACATTGGAGACTCTCTGCGTGGCTGGGCGAGGTGTTTGATCTGCTTGCACTCCATGCCAGCAGGCAAAGAGCTCTGGCTCTTCCAGACCAGACTTGCTCTCCAACAGGACAGCTAGAAACACAGGTGGAGCACACGGCCGGCTGGCTGCACCTGGCTGTCTAGACACGGTATTCAGGAGTTATCAGCTGTGTTGACAGTATCCATTGCCCTTCAGACAGTCCCTTTGAAGAGCATAGCCTTCTTATATTTTTATTCTATTTATTTATAAAATGGCCTCAAAGGTTAAAAAAAGGTATTTTTCAGGAAACAATCTAGCTTGCAACAATTCAGTGAAAGGGAAAGGCTTTTGCTTAAAGTTTAGGCTTCTACCTCATTGGAATGCGAGACCTGTGTGCTTACAGGTTTGAAGCCACAGAATTAAACAAACCAGCTTTATTTTGTCATTACATTTCCCTCACTTGGAGTTCATATAATTCGAATTGGGAAGGGAGGTCAGACTACTGGATTTGGCTTAATCTGGTTCTTCCCTACCACGTTCTCGGCGGCATCAGTCTCTCCTGGCTTCAGTAAGAATTTCTGTGACGAGCGCTACTGTAAGTGTGCAGTATCAGGCCATGCATCTTCTGTCCTCAGAACACAACTGCCACAGGCACAACTGCATAACCGTCACAGGCCCACCTCTCTTTTCTAATACTATGCAACTTCCTGAGCTTTGTGATTATATTCCTCATTCCTAAGCCATTAATTTCTAAGATTTATTTGGATGCTTTGATCCATCCGCAGAACCTAAACTCAGATTCTGTTTTGAATTCCAGAAGGGCCCATGGGTCTGTTACCTGTGTTAGTTCATTCTTTGTGTTCTCCCAACATTCTTCCTGATGTAGATAGTACTGTTTTCCATAAGAAAGAATATTATGCAATGTTTTATCATCTCAGATGTCTACTTAATTTTACTGAACTAATATCTTATTAATATTTTTAGGATTTTTGCCTCATCCAAGGTCACACTTGCTTGTTTTTCCATTAGCTGTTCTCTATTCCTTTGGTAAAATGTTTGACAGTTTTTTATATTCCTGTGGTACATTATGTCCTAAAGACATTATTAGCATATTTTATTTACTTGAGAAATAGTTAAGGAGACTAAATAGATAATTAATTGCTTGGGGAAAGAAGTTGAGTCTGAGCATGAGAAAGGAGAGATACATGGAAAATGAGTTATTCATCTCTCATATTTATTTTGCTCTAGGAAAGCTTTAATGAAAATGCTCCATGGATGCTATCTCCAGCTAAGATACAGTATTTTTTTTAATCACATAGTTTCATTTGTCCAAGTCTGATTGACCAGACCTCAGTCCAAGAGGTCTAATTGAATTTTTATATGAATAATATTGAGTTTTAACATATTCAAATCACTATAAAGATTCTAGATTGATTTTTTTCTTTGTAAGATATGCTGTGTAGATTTTCTTTCTAAGCTCCAACTACATGAGATATTCCTTTGTATTTTTCTTGGTGTGTGAGTTTTTTTTTGCAGGAGAGAAGTTACACGTAATTGATGCCTGAGCAATAAACAGTGGGTTTTTTTTAGTGTTTTGTTTTTGGTTGGTTACTTTTTAGGTGAACAGTAAGGTCAGGAGCAATACGTTTCCAGGACTTCAGACTGACAAAACATTTGACCTTAGAGTTATTGGTATATTTTGGTCTATATGAAATTTGTCACAATGTGATATTATAACCATAAATTTTACTTTATGTTCTGAGAAAACAGTTATCTTTTTCTGATATTTGCTGTTGTGGGCATGGAGGAAAGTACATTTCTGAAAGTATCTGGGGGTCACTGAGTCAAGTGCTGCTCTTGAGGGATGGACCAACACCTTATGGGTACAAACTAAAACACAGGAAGTTTCACCTCCATGTGAGGAAGAACTTTGCTGTGAAGGTGACAGAGCCCTGGAACAGGCTGCCCAGAGAGGCTCCTTGTGCAGTCTCCTTCTCTGGAGATCTTCCAGACCCATCTGGATGCCACCCTGTGCCCCTTGCTCTGAGTGTCCCTGCTGGAGCAGGGAGGTTGGACTAGATCATCTCTAGAGGTCCCTTCCAACCTCAACCATCCTGTGATTCTGTATGTTATTCAAGATTTAAAATTTTCAGTCATAGGTGATATTTTGTTTCTGATCAGTTCTAGCTCATTTATGTCTGGGTTCTTGCTTGTCACAGGTGATGTAATTTCACAGATAACTTTTCCTGAAGCCAGTGTTGGTGTGGAATTCAAAGGTTCCATCTTCTACTTGTTAAAGATATGCTGTTTCATCTTAGAGTTCTCCCTTTTCAAAAACAATTCCCTGGGGGAAAATCCCCAGGTTTTGTGGAGATGCTTCTGTAAAGACCCTTTGCTACACGTTCTGGAGCCACTCCCGTGTGTATAGCAAAGACAGACTGGTTCTCTACCTGGCTATGCCAGTAAACATAGTAAAAGAATCAGCTGTGCAGATATAATATTAAAAATATTGAATGACATTTATTCTTAATTTTTGTGCAAAGGTCCCTGGTAAAGGTTGATGTCCTTTGAAGACCTAACTGAATCTTAAATGATGCCTCAGAACAGGCTGCTCTGAAAAAGAGTGGAAATAGTGGGCTTGGCCTGTGTCTAATCCTCCAAAATATGGAGGATCAAGGATCAAAGATACTGCACAAATAGTAAATATATTCTCCAAGGAAATAATAAATGTATTCTCTCTCTCTCAAAAAAAAAAAAGACTGTTACAAATAGTTCTGTTGTATGGTTTGTTTTACTCGACTGTAAAGGATCATCCCTAAAACTTGGTTCTGATAGGGCTTTCAGGGTTCAGTGAATATAATTTTCTGTGCAATTGCTTTATTAGCTTTACAGAAGGAAATTAAGAGCCACCATTTGTTTTAAATTGAGGACACTTCTGCTTTCTTAATTTCCACTTTAAAAAAATCAGTATAATTCCTATATTTGATCCTAATAATTGTGTCTGCATGGTGTTGAACCTCACCAGTGCCCAGGGTTGGTGGGCGTTGGTGAAGTGGAAAGATGAAGGAGAAGCTTGTAATAGCTTCATGTTTGAAAGTGCAAAGAGGGATCATGACCACTTCAATTCCACCTTAGAGTGCAAAATAGTAGGGCAGAAGATTTCTAGTAGAGTGTGGCAGGAATCCACATTTCTGTACTACAGTTCCCTTTTAACCTGAACACCGTATGAGTAAACAGGTACTCTGTATAGAGATACATTGAGATGGCTGCCTCAAATGCAGATGAGAATGCAAAGGTCCTGGTAGAAAGGTGTGAGGAGCAGGGTCCTCATTTTCCTCAAAATCACAATATATCTTGTAATTGCTGTGGAGTGAGGCGCAGTGCGGGAAGCCCTATCTTCTCGGGGACAGGGAAGAAGTATACAGGGCATTTCCAAGAGCGGATGTTTCAAAGCTGGATAAACTGTCTCTTTTGCTTCCTGATGTCAGGAAAGACCACATCTCATGAAGTGGTATTTTGAGGTAATGGTGACTCTGTGCAAAAGCCCTGAATAATGATGAGGTGCAACTGTATGGATGTGGAGAGTGGGCTGAGCAGAGAGAAGTGGAGAAAAAAGACTTTGATCAGGAGAATCATGAATAAAAGACTCACAAGTAATATAAACCAGTATACTAGTGAGATACATGGCCTTCCTGGTTTGCAGACCTTGTACAGCATGCTGTTTTCTTACACTCTTTGTCTTTTGCCTTTTCAGAATGGGGGCTTCTCAAGGCCCTAATGCCTGGACAGCACCTTGCTATTTGGAAAGCTACTATAATGTAAATTCCTCTGATGAGAAAGGGCAGAAACTGGGCCAGGAGTTAGGAAATTGCATTTCATGGTCTAGCTCTAAATCATGTCAGACATGATAGCTGAGTATTCCCTGGACTGAACCCAGCGTATGTGTGCAGTCCTGAAAAAGAAAGAAAAAGAAAAAGAGAAAGCTGATATTCAAACATATTTTTCTTTAAAACATTAATCTAATAAAAGGTATCATTTTCTTTGTTTTGTATTGTTTAATGGATAACCATTGCCATACCAGACTGAAGGTATTAAATCTTTTCTGTTCTTCCTGCTACCTCTGTGACCACATCCAAATGCCCAGGAAAATTTATCAAGCCGGAGGCATTTTGCTGTCAGTTCCACATCCTAGAATGAGCTGAGAGCAGGCTTAATCCAGCTGTTTTCTGGGTGTTTAACTATGCAGTCTGATGGTGGTAGAACAGTTGCAGATGCGCAGTGTAATTATGTCTGTATGATCCTAATTACTTTACCAGCTGCCATTACTTTAGATTTTTCCAAGAATGACTAGTTTGAGAGCAAGTTGTGGCATTAGCTGTTTTGCCTTTGTGAGATCGTGAATTTATAACTGCACCGGGGACTGCTTTGGATCCTTATCAATTCTTTCAAGATTTATAATGTATTATTTCCTCTGCAAATGGATTTTTAACATACAATTTGTTTATATTGTAATCCCACCAATTTTTGTGGAAGCAACCTTTAAAATGAAAAACTGGCTTTGAAGTAGAAACTGAAAGCAGTTAGTTCACATTCAAGGGGGTAGAACTGCTGAAAGCTGTGCAGAGCAGCAGCAGCAGCGTATCTGTCTCCGCATCAGCCGGTTCATCTGATAAAGCTCACGAGGGAGGACAGACAGAGTCCACAGCACCCATGGTAGGGCTATTCTAGATCCAGAAACAGACATTCTGAAATGGGGATGCTGTGCAGGACAAAGCAGCCACAAGTGCTGTAAGAAGGTACACTCAGAGCCCTGAGATGCCACGAGTGCTGGTCAGTAACTATAGCCAGGGAACAGACTGGTCCATTGCGCCACATTGGAAACATCTGTCAGCAATCCGTTTTTTTGTGGAGAATGAAGATCAAGGTCTTGGCAATGTACAGGCAGATCTGCCACAGGAGGGCCTGTGCATCTGGTTGCTAAGTCTACGTGCTGCTCTTTCTTGTCTCTAGACCCCACTCATTATCACTGTTCGCTCTGCTGTCTGCTCATTAAGGGTAGGGAGAGGCATGTGCCTTGTAATCTCAGGGATGTAATGCAGGGACAAGATTTGTGAGGTATAAGTTAGTGCACTCTTGTGATTTCAATTAAGTTAGAACATTTACTTATGCCATGTCCTATTTCAGGAAAGCCCTCAGGCTGGTGCTTAAGTCTCTCCCTATTCCAAAGAGTATCTATATCCAGGAAGTATAGATTTCCAGCAATGAAACTCACCTGCAAATCCTGTAGTCTTTCTCTTGATTGTAAAAGTGAAAAAAAAGGATAATAGAAGTTCACCAGACACATTTCAAGACCATTCATCAAAACCCTAATAATCACGAGATGGAATAAAAGCAATATGCACATATAAACATAGTGAGGATAAGACTATTTGTTTCCTCTCTGGTACACAGATATGTCTTTCTTTCTCCTGGTTGCAGAGAATCATATTTTGTTAGAAAATTTGGCCATATACTTCCAAAATAGGACAAAAACTTGGAAGGCAAACTAAATGAAGACGCAAGTTTTTTTTTGTTTTTTTTTTTTTTTTTGAAGTCCAGTGTCATGTTAGTAGCCTTATTCCTGATTTATTGATTTTGAATGGACAGGGAAGACAGTGTTTCACTTTTGCTTCTGTAACAGGAAACAGTTCTGCCCAGGCTTTACGCGACCTGAACGGTTCCCCTGGCCTCGCTTTAGCCACCTGGCCTCTCAGTGGCCTCTTGGGGTTATGCTGTCGGCAGCACAAACTGTTGTGGTGCTGCAGGCCCACTCTCACCTGCCATCTGCATCACGGCAGGACCCCCAAGGACTTCCAGATTTCAGTATGTAAAATCATTCCATCTTACGGCAATCAATCAATTAACGTTTTTGGATAAGGATGTTTGTATAGATAATGTGCTTTAGTCAAAGCCCTAGTTTTCTGTTGAAAAAAAAAATGTTATTTGAAAAACTTTCACTGGTCCAGTTTAGAGAAACATGAAGAAATGTCTGGAGACCATCCAAAGCAGGGTGTAGAGGTTTCAGTTGAGTCTGAAATGTAGTACAGTGCAAAGTCACTGCAGTTGCTCAGAGTTAAGTATTTCAAGCAATTGGCAAGAAGAATGAGTAGTGCAGGTGGGAATTTAATGTTAGTAACAAAAATGTCAGAGTGAAAAAAACGACATCCTGAGTATGAGAGAGATTTTTTGCTACAAAGGAAGATGTTAAAGATAGGGAGAAAGGAACCAACAGAGTTAGTTTTATATTTATTCATCTATAAAGCTTTGCAGTTGTTTCACTCAAAAATGCTCTCAGAAAATGCTCTGCAATGGGCCACAGTGCTGTGCTCTGGAGTGTCTGCAGAACACAAATTGCTTTCTCTTCAGTGTTCAAAGGAAAGCAAAAAAGGAAAATATCACTAAGAGTTTTCAGTTGTGGGCTCTTGCAAGTGCACCAATGAGCAGTTAAAGAAGCTTTTTACTAGGGTTGGCATTTAACTTTCAAAAGTTCAGTTACAGTACTGATAGCTTCAGCTACAAAATGTCAAAACCACGATTTCAGAAAATGCAAGATGTTGCTTGCAATATCCATGTTTTGTGTGCTGTGATATGTTGACTAATGAACATAGAAAAATGAAAATCTGGAAATATATGGTGTATATGACTAAGAAACAGTTAGATACAGTGTGGTACTTCTATTTCTTGGCATATGTCATGTTGAAATAGTTTCTCAGAAGATTGCTTATTTCTGTTCCCCAAAATGCTGTTTACTGAGTGGAAAATTCAAATCCCAAAGTTCAGGAAATAAAAGCCTGAATTGTTTCTGTCTGCTTTAGCAGCCTCTGTTCCTCATTTTCCTTTCCCCTCCTTTCTCTCACTGCTCCTGTTGTTTCAGCTGTTGCTCAGCTCTCCTTTCATCTTGTCGATTCCCCTGTCATCAGTGGGGTCTGCACTCCCTTCCCCTGGCGCTGGGATGGCACTGCTGTGCTTTGCCTGCACTGCCTGGCCAAAAAGACTGTAGCATTGCCTACCTTACAGGATGCTGCTTTCTTTTCGGTACTAGGGACCCCTTTTCCTAATAACACAGCGCAAGTTGTTGACTGTGCAGGTGAAGGTCAGGAGCTCTCAGTTGCCCCAGGAGAGCTCAACTCAAACCTGGTCTCGTCGTAGGTGGAGGCTCATTTTCTGCCTCCCATTCTCCCTGCCGCCTCTTAGACTGCACAAACTGTTTAACATTTGACATGTGTTCTTCCAGTTCTTCTTTCTGCTTTCCACCCACCTTTTCAGCCAACAACAATTGCAGCAAACCACACTGGCAGCTCCGTGGTAGCAGTGCATGGAGTCCAGCTTTATGGGGCCCTCAGAATAGTTGGGAGCTCTTTCCTCTGCTCTGGCAAATCAAAGAGCGGGATCAGGCATTAAGCCATTCTACCCGCAGTACAGTATATAAGAACGCCCATCATGCAGATGGCATTTGAAAAAGGAGAAATATATGCATACATGTCTATGATTGTGCAGTATTTACAAGAATGAGAAAGTGATAAAACTGACCGTTTTTATGATGTTTGGATAAAGTTTTCCTTTGCTTCTCTATTTTTCTCTCACTTTTTTAAAACCATCAACACAAACATTAGCACATTCTCATTATATAAGCAAACAAGTAAATATACGAGCGGATGAATTCTGAGTGTTCTGATGAAAAGTGGGAGCTATGGATTCAGACGCTGGAAAATTTTCAGTGGTGATCAGAGATATACATACCCTGTAACAATTTTACACTCTATTAACTAACCATTATGCATTTCTATAAATAAAAAAGATACTTATTATGTACTGTAGAAATTGTGTAGATATTAAGGTAAAAGAATGGCACAATTAGATTCTAAAGTATGGAGTATTTTTTTCTAAAACCATGTGAGCAAAACCAAGGCTCATTCATTGCTATATTCCTTTAAAATATAAAAAGAAAATAACACCTACAAAAAATTGATGTATTCACAATGTAGTACATGTAGTAATAGAAAATATGACAGTGAAAAATAAACTCAAAATCAAACCCATAAATTCCCTTTTTTCGAGGTAGCTAGCAAACACAACAGTGAACCTTGCATAGTGTTCTCTTCATGTAAATGTATAAAACATTTCTGCTAGGCTTTTTTGGCAGACGTATGGGAGACTTCTGTGTGGGAACCCAAATAAAGAAATTGACCAAATTAAAAGTAAGGAGAAATAAATATTAGCGAAAAAATAAAATGAAAGGCCAAGTAAAAGCTGGATATGAATGTGAAATGGCACCTTGAATGAAGTTCCAATTTGTTCTAGTCTGTGATTTATTGATACAGTCTCTGGGCACTTGTGGTTTATTTAAACAGGAAAAGTAGTTGCTATGTTCAGCTACCATTGCTCCTCAGCAACCTGCAGTGTTACTGAGAGCTGCGCTGAACTTCTGAAAACAGCATTTACCACTCTGCAATTAGTGGCTGCTGGCTGTGGCAATATCTACTGTTGACAATTCCTACCTCTGATTCCCTCCTGATATGCTTCATTGCTGTAAATCAGATCACGTTATTTGCTGAAGGACCTGAAGGAATGATTTGTGGTATGAGGGTGAAAGGTTTCTTTGCTGTTCTCTCTCGGGAATCAGATGTGCAGCTCTTGAATAGCAGAGTAACCTGACCTGAGATTTTAAAGGATATTGTGGAAGAAATTCTGCTCTCTTAAAATCAACAACTATTATTCAATCAAGATAATGAACCATGGGAATTAATTCAGTAGTTGTCAACTGGAATTACTAAGCACAGAACAATAGTTATTTAGAGCCATTCCTATAGAAAATTAGTAAACGACTATGTTCTTGAGAGTAACACTGAGTGTCAAGGTCTTTAGCTTTGCATATATATCAATGAGGGCTTATTGACCCTTTAGCAGTAAAGGAAGTTAGGATCAATTACAGATGCTGAATGTGTGTGGTTTTATGCAACTTAAAATTCTACAAGAAAAAAAGTAGAATGGGTGAACTGAGCCCTTTTTGCTCCAGGATCACACAATCTACAAGGAGCAGAGGAGGAAGAGCACTTATGTGGATGTGTGACAGGAGGAAGCTATGAATTGCTTCGAAGGTGGCCTCTCTCTGTTGGTAAAATCACCTTATCTTTCTTGAGTGTCCCCGTCTAGGCATAACTTAGGTATTGCAAGACCATCTGAAAATCCTTAAATCGTAGATCATTCTTGATGACTTTGGCCAAAGAGCTATTTATTGTGCTGTTCCCTGTGCCTTGGAGTATTGTGTTTGCCTTGAATAAGACCAAGAGGAAGATAACCAAGAATCTGCCTTCTTTTTCCATAGTCAGTGGCAGCACTTCCTTTTCTCTTTCATGAAGTCCAAGAATAAAACAGGACATTCTTGTACTAGTTCCACAGCAAACTGGGGCATCTTTGGGTTTCATAGCTCTTCTGAGAGGGATGTGTCCTATACTCGGTGTCGTTCTTCTGACATTGCTGCATGTACGCAGAAGGGAACTAATGACTCCATACTCCAACTTGCCTGTGCTGGGGAAAGGGTTTCCTGTGATCACTGTCCTCCTCAGAACTTACTGTTTGCAGTTGCAAATATTTGCTATTTTCAATTCCTTTATTGCCTGTGGCAGATGATACAACCACCCACTAAACAGTAAAACTTTTAAAGCCCCAGTAAAGAGAGCATGCCAATAGGAGTGTGATTAAGTTCAGTGGCTGCACAGTGTTGATGTAAGGCTGGGAAGGGCCTTTTGTCTGTTGAGCAATATTTGCTTCAAATTAAAGCCATTTGCTCACAGTTACCAGTATGTATGTGAGCAAAGCAGAGCTCTGTGGGAGGCTGTTGATTCAGAGACTTTGTATGTGTCTGTGTGGCTCAGTGGTCTGTGCTGCACGGAGGTATTTGTGCTGTGAATGTGCTGCTCAAGGGCAGGGGCAGCAAACAGATCTGAGAAGCAGGTCATAAGAGCAGCATGGTAAAGGAGCTATACATTTTTCTGCACCTGAGATAGTTCTGTAGACCTTCATGTCTTGACACAGCCTTGTCTTGCATCATGCAGATGTGGAAGTGTGGAAAGACAGGAGCAGTTGGTGAAATGCACCTCTTCAGTGATGGCTACTTTCAGGAAAAGTGTGAAGTGTGTTTTGTCTGTACAATTATGGTGACTTTATTATAAATTATGTGTATAACTGAGCCTTTGTAAAAGTATCATGGATTTTTTTCAATAGGAGCTGTAAATAAAAAATCATTATTTAAATGCAATTGTTCTTTTACTAAAAATGCATAGCAAGCACATGAATTATGAGCCTAGCTCTCCAATACTGTTTTAGAAACCTCTTAGAATCAGAGAGGGATGTTTATTTGAGGTTGTCATACATATCAAAGGATCTAGGAGAGACCTGGAGGCCAGGTGAAATATTTGTGGCTATATATATACTTCAGAACATCTATAGAATACTGTTAGATGGCTACATTTAAGCATCTGAATCTGTCCATTTTGTCATAGAAATGCCAAGGTTGGAAACCAAAATTGCAATGCTTATATTGCAATTGCCAGAATGTGTTGAGATGAGCGTTTAAAACTCATAGCATCTGTTGATGCGGGTCTTCTTTCTGGTTAATCATGCAAAATCTTGCAGCCCAACTGCCTGTGTTTGCTTTGGCCTACAAAAATGAAACTCTGAATGTGATAGAGCAGAGGGGAGAATATGCAAAGAAGGAAAATGTGTCATTACCATAACAAAATGCTACAAAATTTGAGGGGAAAAAACTGTGTGTGTATATTTATATGCGTGGGCATACAGACATTATATATATTTTTTCCAATTAATTTTGCAATATGGAATTATGAAAATCTATTAGTGTTCATTAATGTGAACATTCATATTAGATGTTTCATAATATGAAATAATGATATAATTGCAAGACTACTTCATTGCATATGCATATTTTCTAATATGAAATAATGAACTCTAATTTGTAACAATTACAAGGTTATGATGTATTGCATTTTTCACATGTAAATGCATATTCAAATAAAAAAAAACAACATGTGTGGTAAGACAGTGTGAATTAGAAAGATCCTGTCAGAGCCAACTCTGGTTTTCTCTTATAGTGAAAGATTTTCTTTTTTTTTTTTTAATGTACTTTTATATATATACAACGTATACTTATAAATACAGTCACATACATATATATATATTTATTTAAATGTATATAAACATAAGTTCCACAGAGGCAGACCAAGAAGTGAGTGGGAGGAAAAGAAAAGGTGGGGGAATCATTAATTAGTTGTGTGTACATAAGAGTGATTCTGAGCAGATCCTGCCTGGCACACACGTCAGCATGGTAGGCGTGTGATGAAGTGCAGGACTCACAAGAGCTACCACTTGCCATCTAAAAGGCAAGGCTCCAGTGCGTACCTACAGTAAAAAAAAAAATGAGGTCAGAGGAGACTCGAGTTAGTTTGTGTGTGCGCGTGTGTAGTAATGAGTTCTGTGCAGTGTTTGGTATAGGAGTGGGGAGCTGGGTGCCTCTGTCTTTTTTGGAATATAATTTATAATATAATTTCATAGCTTGCCAGTCTGTGGGGCTTTCAGCAGTGTCTTGTATGGCGAGGAATAGGTTTCAGCCAACTCTTCATGTATCCCAATGCCATACTTGGCCATGCGCAATTATTCTGCAAGGCCTTCCCTTGGTAACAGACTGTTCAGTTTACTGCTTCTTCTGCAGACCATATTTTAGGCTCTACCTTTTTTTTTGCAAGGAGTCTAGTTTTTCTTTCTGATTAGCACTGCATGGCAATTGTGGTCTTCATCATTCACTTTTTCAGTTGTAGGCGCAAAAGTAAATTTGTTTTGTTATATTCTTTTCAGGCTTCCTGAACCTTGGCATTTCCCAATAAATATTTCAAAGAAATTC
The DNA here is from genome assembly GCA_013389825.1 of Crypturellus undulatus. Taxonomy (NCBI): domain Eukaryota; kingdom Metazoa; phylum Chordata; class Aves; order Tinamiformes; family Tinamidae; genus Crypturellus; species Crypturellus undulatus. The sequence goes on from VWPW01010044.1 coordinate 217,013, forward strand.
TGCATAAAGTATTTCATTTGTTCCTTGGTTTTTGGACCTTTGATTGTTCTTTTTCCTCTGTTCATTTTTTTTTCCATCTGTGTAACTTCTTGAAAGTCCGTGCCAAAAAAATGGACACAAAAGTCCTTCTGAAGAATAGATAAACCATAAAGAAACAGAATTATGTTGTTTGCTTTTCAGGCTTAAGTCTTCTTTCAGGTGTCCTAGGATAGGGTTAATCTTGTTTTCAACATGTTAAACTTGTGAACTACCATTCATTCCCAAACCGTTTTCACTCTAACCAGTTACTCTCTGTATATATTTGCTCAGGTGATTATTCCTTCCCAAGGAAAAGTACAGCTCTTGGCCTTATATTTTCTTTCAATATATCAAATTCATTCTGAACATAATCCTTTTCAACAGCAAGTACTTGCAGATTATTGTCTGCAAATTTTATATTTATACTTTATTCCTTTATCAGTTTTGTCAAATAAAATATTGGCAATCAGATCAATAAGGTATTGACATAAACTTATAAAATCTCACCTGAGGCATTCTTTAAGTTTAACAGGAGGAACTGATAGCTACTTTCAGAAATCAGTGTCTCAGAAAGTTTTCAAGCAGTCAGTAGTATTTTCTTTCAGAGTTTACTTATAGGAATGTTGTATGAAGCAGTGTCAAAAGTTATAATTCAGTCATGATATTGTTATACTTTCTGTAAGAAAACCAAGCTTGGTAGAATCATCATGAAGAATAGTTTAATTTGACTTTGTCTAGACAAACCTATGTTGCTTCTTCATTAATTTATTTCTTGCTTCTGCATGTTACAGTGTGACTATTTGTTCTGATTTATTTCCAGAAACTCTGGCTAAGTTGATAAGCATCTCTTTCCCTAATTCATTCTCTTTGCTTTTTAGAGTTGTATTTGCTCTTTTCAGCTCTTCTGGTGCTGCACCAATAAATGGTGAGTTTTCTGAGAGATTCTGCAAGTTCCTCGGCTGATTCCCGAAGTCTCCTGTTAAGCTCCTTGGACCCAGTCTGCTTGAAATGATGGAATTACCCGTTTACCTGCCTACCTCTATTCTTCTTACTGGAAAGCAGTGTCTTATCTTGCTGTCCTGTATGTTAATTATGATAGCCATCTGATCATACAGTACTTTTTTATTGAAGATTGTTAAAGGAAAAGCATTAAATTGACACTATTTAATGTGTCCAGTCAGTGAATTAATATCCAGGGTTGAGTCAAGAGATAGCAGATCTTTTCGGTGTGCAGTGCCAAGACACAGCAGAAAGGAACCTGCCCTTTGAAAATAATCCATGTGAACAATCTTATTAAAAGCAAATTCTGTCATGCTTATTGATTTCCTGGGTCCTGATTAGATGTAGATATAATTGATGCTTTTCTATTAGCCTGCCAGGATTGTGTTTGGGCCTCTTCTTAGCTATTTAAGCTACATATAAGAGACACTAACTCACTAACAACCCACTTCGTACTGAAGCACAATCAGTGAGGCACAAATAAGCCTGTATGAGAAGAACTTGGTAGGAGAACTTGGTAGGACTTCTTTAAAAAAGGTTGTAAGAGGAACTTACAAGACATTCTTATCTCAGGTTAGTATTAATTGGAAGTTTGATAAAGTTGCCGCAGAGCAGAGAGGAAAATCAAAAGACACAAGTTTAAGATAAAGATTTAAGTGCTTACTGCCAGGCCAGCTGTTAGAAGACAATTTGACAATACACATACAGAAACTATGACACAGGAGGATAAGTCAAAGCAGACAGGGTTTCAGGTTTTGGTGATAAAGCCCAGGGAGTTTTTACCTGCAGCTGAATAAATGGGTGTCCTCCATAACAAAACATCACACACATTCGTTTGGGAAATTCAGGCGCAAGAGGAAATGAGAGGATAGCAGAAGCTAGAGATGTGGAACAATGCTGCTGCCATCTCTTGTACATGGGTCTTATGAAACAGAGATTTTCCACCTCGGTACATTGCAGGCGGGGCAGAATTTGCATGGTTCTGAAACTCCTCCAGAGGGAATGGGGAAAGAACCCTGTAAAAAGGCCACTGTATCTCACCAACAGAAAATGACATAATTCATAATACTGAATGGTACCATTGTATTTCTGAAGCTCAATTGCATCAAAGGGTATCACCAGTTGCAACAAGCTTCTGCGTTGTATCTGCCATGTGTTTCAACACATATTGCTCTAAGATGGTAGGAAAGGCAAACATCTGGAGTGTGTTCAGCTACACAAGTTTTTCAGGATATGTTTCGAAGTATTACTGCAGTATACTTCCAATATCTTCAGTGGTATTGACGGCATCATAACACATGATGTATTTCATGTAGTTATTTTTCACTGTCTTACTGTACATAAAATCCCCTTGGAGATGTTTCTACATTAATTGCATCCTTTTTTTTTCTTGTGGATAATGCACAGTTGTTCAAGATTTTTCAGTATAAATGGCTTTTGATGGGGAATCTCTATTATTTGTCCCACTCAATTTTTTGAACATGCCCAGCTCATGAAAAAGGTTATGATAACAAGAAGTACACTGAAAGAGGGACACTTGAAAAAAAACGTTGAATGATAGTATTTCTTGTTAAGGATTTGCTTTGTTTACCCTTTTCAGGGCAGGAGCGTAGCTATAGTAGCACAGACTAATAGCTAGATTGTTGATCCTGTGTTTAAAGTCTAATTTGCTACCTGCACGAACTAAGAGCTGCATTAATATGCTAAGAGAAAAGTCTACATAGTTATGTTGTTAGCTGTTATAAAGATGAAAATAAGGCAGCAGAGATTTGTCTATTGTGTTGAATCTGGACAGATATCAATGCCTTTTGATGCAGATTTGGCCATGAAACTAGCCACTGTCCATGTCACAAAGAAGTTTCACTCCACAGTAGCAGGAAACTGATGCTCTGAGTTTGGTGGTGTAATCAGGCCATGGACAATATACATAGAATGTTTTTTTTGATGTGAATGAGAAAGAGAACAGGAAGAATAGGGCATAAGAATAAGGTATAATCATGAGAATAATTTGAGGTCTAAAAAACAAATTTTACAATGAGAATTTTAAGGAGGTTCATCCATTTATCTTATCAAAGAGAAATGTAAAAGGCAATTTGCCTGTGGCCTATAATTAAGGTCCTTAAGCTCTTTTGTAAGCATTCAAGTGCAGAACAATATCCCACAGTTAAGAGAAGAAGATAGAACCTTTTAAAGTGAAAAGAATATCTAGAATTTAAGCAGAGGCAGATTTTTTTTGATGACTGATTTTCACCATTAGAATGGCTTATCATGCTTTTTGGAAGATTCTCTTTCACTTTGGATGTTAAGCTTGAAGTGGGTATTTTCTGAAAGATATTTGCTTAGCCTAACCACGTCTTAATCTTGGCTTCAGTCACAAAAGCTTTGTGCATCTGCCCATGTGTGTTGCTGATTGCACAAGAGAGAAAGAATGTTAGTGAAGTATTGAACTACTGAACTTTTTTTGCACTCAAAACTTAAAAATACATAGGACGGCTTTGTGACCTTGAAAACTTGGTGACGTAATTGAGCACCCCTATCTGCAGTAATGCATGAGCTAAATAGAAGGTATTCAAAAATCTTTTGTTTTGAGGGCTACAACTGACATACAGACACATAGGATTGCCAGGGGCTATTATCGAGACTACTTATCTTGTCACTTAATGTCCTTTTGATCATATCATTGTATTGAAGCTACAGACATCTGTGGCTCTTGCAAAAGCATCAAAAGATATCCAAGAACCAAGGACAGTCTGTTACCAATGTCTAGAATATTAGAATCAGCTGCCTATTGAAGACTGAAATGCTGTGAGGCTATTTAAGAGAATGATTTTTTGGTAATTTCACTCTTTTACCTATAAAGATAAATTATCATACATGGCTACAGCAAAAACATTCTCTTAGACTTACATGCATTGTCTGCTTTAATGTGGCTGTCTGATTTTTATGTATAACATCTTTTCAGATCCAAAGTGCTTATTTAGGGTACTGCCAGCTTTTTGCAATTCACTGTCTTCAAATTCTTGCCAAACTGGGAATTGTTTGAAGAGATCAGAGCTACCTGAAGTATCTATGATGTTCAAGATCATGCGTGTTTGCTAGGATGTTTTAGGTGTGACTCAACACCTTTGATGGTATAAGGTGGATAAGGTGGAAGTTCAAAAATACTATTTCCAGCCTTTCCTTTACTTTTTCCCTTTCTGATCCATATCAAGAGTAAACATTATTTTTTTTTCAGCAAATGTCCAGCAAATGTCTCTTTCTTTTCTTCCTAGACTTGTTTTCTAGGGCTTTTGAGAGTCATTCCAGAACCACAGGAAACACGTAGGAAGGAATCCAGGCAGCTTCCCTAGGGTTGTTCTCTGTTACTAATTTAATGAGGGCTCCAGCAAATAGGACTGGTGAGGTAACCTTGAAAAGCAGGGCGGTAGAGACACCTGATATCTGTTCTGAACATTCACAGCAGGCTTTTAGTCTATTCCCAGAGTAATCCAATCTGAGAAGTCATTCCGTTCACTGAGCTGCTCTTTGTGTTGACCTTGTAAACAGGCTCTTTTCTTTTCTGTAGCACTTGTGGTTTTTGTGGTCATTGTCTTTTTATTTGAAAGTGTTAGAACACATTAAAGTTCTCCTTTGTCTTGACATCTAATTCCCATTGGAAACAGGATCTAGTAAACTATTACTGACCTGTCCTATAAGGAGGATTGCAAAGACAATGTAATATACCAAGGAAAGATCATATGGCAAGTAGGCAATAGTGAAAGAAATAGTTACTGAAACAAAGTAGAAAATGAGGTTATTCTGCTTGATCTGGTTTGTGACACTGCTCATTTCTTCAGATAAAGCAGAGACTGCAGAAAGGAACCATATAACCACATTACTCAGTGACCTCTCTTTGTTCTTTCAAGTATGTCATTCAGGACACTGAACAGGTAATTCTTTTGAGACCAAGAACCAAAAATTAAAATCTGAGACTTTTTTTTCTAAATATTCACCAAAGTCTATTTCTTTTGGTATGCTTCTCGGTTTCCTGGAAATGGACAGAAGACAAACTTAATTATCTTTAAGAATGTATTTTTGCAGTGATATCCTCCCTATTATTGCAGTATTATCCTTCTATTCCTAGCTCAGGAAGTGTGTGTTAGATAAGTGGACAGTGAGGTGGAGTGAGTACTAGCTGAACGGCAGAGCTCAGAGGGTTGTGAGAAATGGGGCTGAGTCTAGATGGAGGCCTGTGGCGTCCCTCAGGGTTAGTACTGGGCCCAGTGCTGTTCAACTTCCTCAAACAATGACTTGAATGAGGGGAAAGAGTGCACCCTCAGCTAGTTTGTGGATGATACTGGGAGGACTCGACGACATTCACCGAGGGCTGTGCTGCCATTCAGAGAGACCTAGACAGGATGGAGATTTGGGCAGAGAGGAACCTTATGAGATTCAACAAGGACAAGTGCAGGGTCCTGTGCCTGAGGAGGAATAACCCCAGGCACCAGGACAGATTAGGAGTTGACCTGCTGGAAAGCAGCTCCATGCAGAGGGATTTGGGAGTCCTAGTTGACAACAGGTTAACCATGAGGCAGCAACGTGCCCTTGTGGCCAAGAAGGCCAATGGGATCCTGGCTGCATCAGGTGGAATGTTGCCAGCAGGACGAAGGCCTGCCCTTCCACTCAGCTCCGGTGAGGCCACACCTGGATGCGGTTCGGGGCCCCCAAGAGCAACGTGGAGCTTCTAGAGAGGGTCCAGCACAGAGCCACAAAGGTGATTAAGGGACTGGAGCATTTGTCATAGGAGGAAAGACTAAGTGAGCTCGGCCCGTTTAGTCTGGAGAAGAGAAGGCTGAAAGGAGATTTGATCAATATGTACAAGTACCTGAGGACAGAATCCAGGGAGGTTGGGTTCAAACTCTTCTCAGTGGTGGCCAGTAATGTCTTATTACTGGGGTAATGGATACAAGTTGAAACACAGGAAGATCTATCTCCATATGAGGAAGAACTTTTTTACTGCTAAGTGACAAGAGTCCTGGATCAGGCTGCCCAGAGAGGTTGTGGAGTCTCCTTCTCTGGTGATCTTCCAAACCCACCTGGATGCCACTCTGTGCCATGTTCTCTAGGTGTCCCTGCTGAAGCAGGGGGTTGGACTAGATGATCTCCAAAGATCCTTTCCAACCTTTATGATTCTGTGATTCCGTGATTACCTCAAGGCAACTGGCTAACAAGAAGTTAACTTCATCCAGTGATGCTGTAAGTCATGGAATATGGATATTGAGATATCTTAACAATTATCCTGGGTCCCCAGTATATTCTTCAGAGTGTCCAAAGACTAGGATACTATAGTCTGGTATCTCAAGAACTTCTTAATGAGGCAAAGTTGCCTGAATACCGAGGGCTCAAGAGGTCTGTCACATTCGGAAAAAATATCTCCCTTGGTATAAAGGTTTTTACTTGGTGTCTCAATTTTGTGTTCTAAGTTTGAATCAGTTCCCTGTCTACATTGCCTTTTCTTTCTTCCAGTGAGAAGGAGTGAAAAATAGTGGACTCTCATATTAAGGTAGTTTTACAGGACTGGGTTCATTTTTAGTATTTTGGATCAAGGTTGTTACCTGTTAGTTACTTCAGTTTTGAGAAACTAATCATTCTTCCTATCCTGAATGGTATGAAAAGTCAACGCTTGGCACTCGAAAAATATTACAAGTGACATTCTTCATTTTCAGTGATCTTTTGTGTGTTAGCTCATGCTGCTTCTTCCAAAATTCCTTAGTACTTACCTTCTTCTTTGATATGTCTGTAACCCTGGAACTCATTTGAGATCTTAGCAATAAATCTGAATACCAAATCTGTATGAGAGGAAGAGGCCACAGTTGAAAATGCATCCTGTAATCTCTAGCATCCTCTTCTACCTACTTTTATTGTAAAAGGCATATTTTGCTCAGTGAAACAGATTCTTGTTGGTGACTGTGAATCTCAGCAGAGCAGAAAGGAAATCTTGATTTTACATATGTAAGCTTCTGCACCCTAACCTGGAAAAGTACTGATAGGATATGTTGGCTATTTATAAAATGAAAAGTCATACTGACTTAAATATGTTTCATGAATGTACGGTGCCAGAAAGAGATATAGTGAAATAATACAATATTAGTGAATTGTTTAGTGAAATAATACAAATAATACGAAGCTATACTATAACACAGGTATATGATTTTTGATTTTCAGTAATTAAACAGTAGTCTAAGCAGAGTGGTAATATACAATTAGAATGACAGTGAGAAAATATATACCAAGTTTCATTAGACCTATAAAGATAAGTGAAGTTGTTATCATTTCTGTATAGTATAGACAAATGAAATGGATGTTTACTCAGTACCTTTGTCCAAGCGCACTACAGGAAATTTAAAGGACTCTTAAATGATACTCTATGGGTGGGATTTTTGTGCATGTGCCAACTCTTAAATTAAATGATACTGTCCAAGATAGTTCATCGAGCTGGGGTGAAACACACTGGAGATTTAATTAATAGTCATTCTAATTATATTTTGTACATGTTGCCTCACTGGGGACAGGATTTTAATGAAGAATTCTGCATATTTTAATTTGACTAAATGTAAAAGAGAGATGAGAAAATGAAAGTAATAACAGCCCGTAAGATTAAATATGTTTTATTAGTTTTGTCGTTTTTTGTTTTTATAATTCAATTTTCAACTGTAGGAACTATCATTATCGTCTGTGCTGATGCGGAGGGTGATTTGGTGGTGCACACCTTGCAGAGTTGTGTCGAGCTGTGTCGAGCTGTGTCGAGCTGTCAGTTCTAGCTCAACGAATAAACAGTTGAACAGGATGTTTGCTTCCATGTTTTTTTTTCTGGTACTCATCTACTCATCACGGTACCACTGCTACTGCAGCATCTGTGCAGATCTGTTATTCCTCCAGTGGTCCTGATTCAAACTATTCCATTTTTTTTACACCAGCAGCTGGGAGTATGATTTACCATACCAATGGGCTTTCAGGTGTATTTTGCAAGTAGTCCCTCAGCAGAAATTATCCTGCTGACTTAAGTAATTTTTATACTATTTTGATCATGCTTAGCTGATCTGAAAGATAATCTCTTTGAATCTGACTAAGCAGAAATCAGACGTGTTTCTACGGTGCAGAGCACACACAAGGTCACATAAGTGCCTGCTCTGACCAGCTGAGCTAACAGGAAGCTGCGCTGAGCTGTAGAAACACTAGTGCTAATTTCCAGTCTGAAAGGAGTAAAGATATTAATAACCATATCCTCCTTCCCCTCCCACTTTTCTCACGCTCACAGAAATTCACCTAGTGTTGAATTCAAACTTACTCTGCTCAGGCATTTTTGAAGGGCATATTTAGAGAAGAAAATGACTTTTTATGGCTGCTGGATGGAAGTTAATCTATTAATATAGATCTAAGACGTGTGTTGTAACAGACCAATTTGTTCAGATTTTTACTGTATTGACCACTTGCAAGAGGCCACTTGCAAGAAAGTAGCAATGTTATTTCTACTAGGCATCTGCATAGTATTACCTAGGTCACACCATGGGGAATCTACAGGGTTTCATCCCCAGAACATGTTCCAGAAGTTATACTATGAATATTTATTTATATGCTTATTTATGGATAAAACGGTATTTTATCCCTAATGGCAAAGAATGACAATGGAGCAGAAAGATCCTGTTTTTTCTGACCCTTTTGTCAGTAATTGCAGTCAAACTCTGAGTAGCAGTACCTTATCCTTGTTGTCTGTGGAAGCCTCCTTGATAGTTCATGAAAGGTGACTGCAGTACGTGGCATATGCTGTGACAAAGAATCACTAATAGCCATGTCACTGCCTGTATCAGCAAATATGTCAAAAACTGGAGGTCAGGAGGTTGAAATGCCATCAGCCCTATGATGACCCTTACTAGTGATTTGCATACTGCTGATGGGAAGAAGTACTGCCTTCTTCATCACAGCTATCAGTTCTAAATTAGAAAATATTCTCTTTCTGCAGCTCTGAAAACAACTCAAATCCTTACCCTGGGTTTGGCACCTATAAGCACATCACAGTCTGTTTCTTAACTATTACCGTTTCATCTACAATTGAGTTAGCTAAAGGCCAAGGATAAGAGGCAATGGTTTAATAGAGTGCATGGTGGCAGATGGAACTGATTACAGGTACGTGCTGGATAGGCCAGGACATGAGTCACTGCTGTGTTTACAGGAGTGAAATTGGAGTATCAAGAGCAACAGTCACAGAAATATCAAATAGATAAATCATGGACTTTAGATGATACTGAATAGACATTTACAGAGTGCACAATTGTTCTATTGTTAAAAATGTGAGTAAAATGTATTTTAAGACTAAATGACAAGCACACAGTTATTGTACCATATATGGCCATGTTAGATAGGCACTCCTATAGTCCATGTTGAAAGAATGTGAAATCTAATGTGCAGTTTATTTTGAGATTAAAAGGTCAGTTCTGCATCAAATCTGAGTAATTGGTTCATGCAGGACAGACATTCACCTTTCCATCTAGAACTGCCAAATAGACCCTCCCCATCTGAAGGACACAAGCTTCAGTCTTTGAGGTAAAATAGTGGCAGCAGTGGAAATCAAGTGTGAAATTAAGTTGCAAAAGGTCAAACAGAATTCTTATTTCAATCATAACAGACAAGTTTTATGGTCCAAGAAACAGGACCTTAAAGGCAAAAGCTACACTTTTAAGAGGCAGACAACACTCCAAGTGTGTTTCTTTTTACCAGATTCCAAACAGTGTAATGAAAACAGTCCTTATGGAAACAAGGCACTTGAAGCATGTTGTCAAAAACTATATGAATCAAAGGCTTCATGAAAGAATGTGGCTATATATGTTATATATATATCTTAAATTCCCTTCAGCTGAAGTAAAGTAAGAATGTATACAAAATAAAATAGCAAATGGAGAAATTTTAAGTGTTATTACATTACTGGCCAAGTGGAAGCTAACAGGGGCTGATGACCAGTATGGGAAATGATATATTTTTACAAATAATTCTTTGGAAGTTGTTGAATTAATGTGTTCTTTTGCCAAGGGGTGCTCTGTGGATTGTTACAAGAAACATATTTTTTTGGTTACTATACCTCTCAAAGGGACTGTTACTTATCACACATACATAAAGCATCTGCCTACACATAACGAATACTCTCAGTGTCATAATATCCTTTGTTGTGTGAAGGAGTACCTATTTTAGAAGATTTGTTCACGATATCAGGGAATATGTTTGTCTAAAGAAAAATGAAGAGTTGATTGCAAGTTTGGATACTATTACCTACAGTGTTACGTTAGTGAGAAGGTGATTTTCAGGTTGTACTGGTTCAGACTGAAGATGTGTCTTATCCAGTATTCTGTCGCCTACAGTAGCCAAAAATCAAGACAGAGTACCACGGGCAAAGTCCACTGGCTCTTGGATGCCGTCTAGGGAACAGTGCACTCTGCCAAGGATGTTTTGCTTTGATTCCTCTGCCGGTTCCCTGTTTTAACCATTTGATCCTCATCCCTAATTTATTTTTGTTTCTTCTCTGAAGACACGATTAACCTGTTCTCACAGAGAGCTCCTGGTGTCCACTGGGGGAACTAGACCCAATAGCAGATGTCCAGAGGAAAAAAAAAAAAAAAACAATGCACACAAATAGCGATATCGACCCAAATGCTGTCACAGCCTTTCTGAGACCGCATGGCCTCTCTTTACAGCCCAGATGCAGCACAGATTTCGCCCCTCTCTGCTACATGCCAGCTGCGGTCCTGGCTCTAGGCTGGCTGGCTCACCTCGTGCTGCAGCAGTTTGGCCTCCTGCCAGTCTCTCCCAGCAGTGCAGAAATGCTACTGGCAGTAATCCGTTCCCTTTTATAGCACCTGAGCTTGCCCACTGCTCTCTCCTACTCTGGCACCCATCCCAGGGACACCCAGACAAATATCTATTGTTTGCTGCTCCAGCTATTTTATTGTCTTCTGTCTTTGCATTCTTCCTGGCTCTTGTAGTGAAAAACATCCGATGAGTGTTTACTCATGGAAATAGGACTTCTGCTCATTTGTAAATCAAATACAGGAATTAACTCCATCCCAAACTTCCCCAGGTGTCACCTGACATTTCAGCTTTCTGTTTTTAAAAAAGGGTTCTTAAACTCATGCCATTTCACATCCTTCCTTTAATAACTAGTCACCGTAATCCTTCCAATAGGACTTCTTTTTTATTTTATTTTAATTTAATTAATGTATTTATTTTTTACTGGAGCTAGTGGAGTTAGCTGGCATAGTGCTAATTGCTGTCTGGCCCCAGTTAATTTTCTTTATTAAGTAGAGTCTGACATGCACAGATATTCAGAGCCATTTCAAATGATTTACCTGCCCACATTTGAATTACTTGCTGATCGATGCCATTGTGAAAGAGAAGTCACAGAAAATAGGACAAACGATTGAGCAAGAGGCCAGCATGCCTGCCTGTAGAAAGCACACCAGCTTTGTTGAATTGATTTATCTGTGCTGTTGAAATGTCATCAGTAGATAGCTGATATTACCTAATGGGGTATAACCAGGATAATGATGCATCTTTTTGTTCCAGATGCTATGGAAAGCAAGGGACTTGATATCTCAATGCAGCAAACACTTGCCTTTCTATGCTAGTTACTAAATTCTCAATGTATGGATAATTTCTCTCAGTTAAGTATAAATATTCATCTAGAAGAGATGGAAAGGGTCCAAAATCTGGATAGTTATTTGGAATGCTGAAGAAAATGGAAGTTTTTCAATTTAAAATAAATATGGCCCTAATATTTTGAATTTTGACAGAATAGTGAAATAAAAATATGATCTTTTATCCTATGTTTTGACCTGCTCTAGAAATAATCAAATAAAGAGATAGAGACTTCAAATAAAGTTCACAATACAATAAAATTTGACTGAACTTGCCATCTAAGAAAGCCCGAGAAATGCCAACTTGTGCGAAGTAATATTAGTGGTAGTAAAATACTGCATTACAGGAAGAACAGAGCTGCTAAAAGTTTCGTGAGAATTTCACTGGAGTCGCTTGTAATTCCCACACTCTGATTCAAGCTAGAATGTGGTCTTTGACAACTAAAACAATCCTAGAGAATAAATAGAATCTCTCACTGGAAGAGATGGACTTGACCATGGATATTTTAATGAGGGGTCACGCTTCTATACCAGAGATAATAATCCCCTTTCATGGGTGAGATATCTTTTATTTCATCATGAAAGCTATACTTGAGTATTACATTTGTTCACATTTAGTTATGGGATCTGAGTGTGCAATCCTGCTTTGTCGTCCTCTGAGCTGTGCTTGGACTCACAATGTGAATGTCACACTGGGAATGGGTGACTTGACATTGACAAGTGATTTCTTGGCTTTTAGATAAAACCTTCTCAACATGACAGGGCCATCACACTATGAGGCAATTGTGCTCTTCAACTGTATGCCCTACACAGTTAAGACACACCACAGATAAAATACTGTGTAGGGCAAAGATCGAAAGAATGATGCTTTCTCTGAGACACTAATCGTCTTATAATTTCTCCACTGTGAATTTATGTAATTTAATCACTCATAAATTAACAGATTTATGAATCATTTAAGGCAGTTTGCTTGTTATACATCACTGTATATATTGAGAATGTCGTGAGAATAATAAATGTAATAATTTATAATGTTATGCTGCACAAGCTTTTGCAGGCAATTTAAATCCCATTAAAATCAGAATAATATACTTGGACTTTCATGGGCTTTCGATCAGGCCTGGGTTACAGTACTTCAGGTATTTTAGTCCTGGCCGTGGCTTCTTTGCTTACAGGTGCTCCAGATGAAAATCTGCATTGTGAGAAGTAATTTCACCCAGAGGTTTACCCAGATGCAAGCACAATATTCATAAACCCACAGTGTGAGTTTATTGAACCACAGAACTCATTAATCTTAACCCAGTCAGAGATATCAGAAGTCCAAGTCCACTATACTGTAAACTGGTAAGCATATGAACTGATTCCAATACTTTTAACCAAAACAATGAAGTCAAAGATGAATGTGTTCATTTATTAGGTCTGATTCTTTTTTCATTTCAAAAAAAATGGCTGCATACAGTGATCAGAAAGGCCTGCAGCTGTCATTTGGTCCCAAATTGTTCTTGCATTTGTTGACTCCATGAATACCAGAGAAGTTCTTGCTGATTTAACTTGGTGAATCAAATCTAAATCACACCTTCTGTGTCTGGTATCAAATGCATATTAATACCATGAGCCAAAAGTGTAAAGCATATTCTGTGGAATTATTCTAGCTTCATAAATATAGAAGGGAGAGAGCATCTTAATATATAGATTGTTAGTGTGAATTCATAACTTAAAGAGATAGGGGTTCCAAATATGAGATAGCAGAGGTTGGTAGATGAGATGAACAGCAAAAGAGAGAAATTCTAATGCAAATGAAATACTCATTGTAGAATTTGCCTTCTTGTCTTTAAAATATCTAATTCTCATAATATCCTTATTCGAGGATCACATCACTATAATAGTAGGCAAATTTGGTTTAAAATTAGTACTACTTACAGGCCATTCATCCATGCTGCCAATTTGGAGAGTTTTCTGGCTTTTGAAAGTGCTCTTATTTCTTTTTGATTAGGAATTCCATAATTTAATTCTGAAGACAAAAAGATTTGAATTAATTACAGCAAAGCAATTAGAACACTAGTTAAAAGACATATTCTTCACAATATCTCTGCAAATTATATCTAGGACATTTCTCGTAAAATCTGTTTAATGAGACTTAAAAATCCTTGTGCTGAATAATTAATCGGGTGTTCAATGTACTCCATGCATTTAGCTTAAAAAGAACTGGAAGAATCAGTGAAGTTATGGTTATCTTCTATTTATAAGAAGTGGAATGAGTTATTCCTCTTTCTTACATATATTTCACTGATGATCCACTTTACCATAAAAATTCTAGTGATATCTACTGCTGAAATCTATAGAAACTTTTTTTGAAACAACTCTTTTATGTGAAAATACTTGCATCAGTGTAATGATAGGTATGAACAGCATATTTTGGACATGAGCCTGATCTGTATATAACTAATATACCTCAGGGAAATTTTCATTACTTTATAGTGCTCCAATGAAATGGCAAGGATAGTTATTTGAAAGTGAATAGTTTAAGTATTTGAAAATGTACATTGAGAATTAAGGACTAGGCAACAGAACTCCTCAAGGTGCTTTGGGTAAAATTCCTACTCTTACGTCCTGGGGCTTTGCTTTTGTCTACAGTACCAAATAATGATCATTGCTGAAGCCAATCTCCTGGCCCACAGAGAGGCCTTGTTCTTGGTTTCTACATGTATAAAAGAACTGAAACTGTGCTATTGTTTTCCAAAACTCACATTTTCTTTTATATTTATATTCTGTTCTGAGTCCCAAAGCAATTTGAAATTTTCTCCTAATTTTCTTTATAATCTTGGATTCTTCATAACATGCTCACAACAAAAAAATGGTGCAATGTTCTACACTGAATGACAGTTGACTTCTGTAAAGCCTGATCCTTGGGCCAAATGATGCACAGCCTGTGGCCCTGTTCTACCTTGTAACGTCAAGTTTTCCTGCAATGGAGACTAGAATGAATTGGTTAATTGCAGGCTAGACCACAGAAATGAACCGATGTGTCTGATGAGGACAACCAGGGGACCAGGGCCGAAGAGGTTTAGAGACCTCTGCAGCATGCAGAGAGACTGCTAAGATAATGCTTTGGCATTCCAAATCATACCTGTATGGAACGTCAGTTTAATCATGCACTGTGCCATGTCCTGCTGGATTAATCAATATATTTAGATAAACAAATATTTATAATACATATATTCTTAAACATAAGTAAGCAAACATAATGCAAAGGAGATGCATAGGACCCAAGATCTAAAGCACCTTAATTTCACAGGTTTTACTTTAGATGAAGACTTAGAGAATCCCTGACAGGAATTAAGCACATTCTGAAATGGTCTTGCCTTGTAAAGTTTGTTAGCAGTCAATATACCTCCTAGGGTACTTGCAATACTTGCGTACAATATGAACATACACTTGTGAAACGTACCGGCAGCCAAGCCATGCATTATCATGTACGGAAACGAGAATCTCTCTGCTGTGTCTGACACATTATTGCAAGCAGTGGGAAAACAGGGGACAATTCTTTCCTTGTTAGCACAAAAGGACATCTTCCCAGATAAGAAGGTATTATAATAGCGTGTTTTCTTCCTAGTGTTGTCATGGGTGACCTTTGGCACCTCCTAAATATGAGAAAATTCCTCATAATCCTGGAACTGTAGTTAAAACGCATAGACACGTTAACGGTTCATTCTTGATGAAGGTAAAAAAAGCATTAAATAGAAGCTCTGTGCAACATATGGATGATTGTGTATGAACTACGGCTGCTGCACAGTCATGAGTAAATGGTGCAGTCTGTCTGCTGCGTGCTTGCCTGCACCCGGAGTGTTATTATCTGCCCTGAGGTCTGGCCATTGCCGAGTTACTAATCAATTTCTTTTATTAGATTTATTACGAATGCGTGAGGACCTTTAATGTGGGGGCACAGGTTCTTGTGGTTTTCAATTAGGGGTTCAGTTGGAAGTTTTTAGAAGGTATATTTGGCGAAAAACAGTGGTATCACGTAGCAGTATTTCGTGTGGTAGGAAGTAGGGAGCATGACTGGCTAAACCCTAGCTCTGGAGCGAGGGTTCCAGGCCAGAAGAGACCAGCAGGTCAGACCACGCGGTCTGACCTCACAGGTTTTACATTGCACCCACATTCTCCCAAACAGAGTGCCCTAACTTGGGCTGGGCTGCATATTTTCAGTCAGCTAACTAATAAAAAGCCCTGAACTGTTGTGTGTTATGGATGGGGAAGCGAAGCCAGCTAAGACATCCCCAAAGGCTTTCCAAAAGAATAAACGCATGGGTTGAGTGATCCCTCATACTACAGGGGAATATAAAAAGCATCGAATGTCCTTGCCACTCGGATTTGGGAGGAAATTCTTTTCAGCTCTCAAATCTAGCAACCCACACAACTCCATGCATGGATTCCCCTTGTAAAGGCAGGTAGAGCCTGGGAATGACGCAAGGTGGCCCCACGTCTGCAGGCCGTGGGCACTGTGACCTCCCACCCTGGGGTCTGCTGGTGCTAATGCCGGGCTCTTAGATCTCCTCTGAGTGCCCTCAGGGTAAATGAGATTAGCTAGGGTATCAGGTGGCCTTATCACAGGTAGTGATACACAGTGAGTAAATACTGCATAGGGTTCATTTCGATAAGCTAACTGCTCTGATATCTGTATGCTTCCTATGCAAAGGTGTTTCCCTGCTCATAGCGCTTTTGGGGAAATTGTTTAATATTTCCTGTCTGAAAAATGAACAGGAAAATTAGATGTCATATTTTAATGGCATTTTCATGAGCAGTTTAATACAAGTGGGATCTTTAAATCTTTATATATATGTATATATATATATATTTTTTTTTTGCTAAAGATGGCACAAACAAAACAAAACACAGTCCTTCAGAAATGGACTCTTGGTCAACCTTTTGGAAAAAAAAGGCTAGAGGAAAATGTAATTAAAAAAAAATGCAACCTTATTAAATGAAACCTTGAGTTTGAAATTGTATTTTCATTCAAAATGGACTGCAGAATAAAAGCATTTTAAATAATTCTGAAAAAGCCCAAAATATCTCATTTGACTCTTCATTTCACTATTAAAAATATCCCATGTATTCTGTGATTTTTTGTTTATGTTTTGGGACTTGGTGTTGACTAAACCAAAAGGATTTCATGATAGCTCTGGTCTGGTCTCCCTTTGTGCTTTGGCAGCTGGCTGGAAAAGCCCTGGACAGCAGCTAGGTGGCATTGCTATTGTTCTTAATGCCTTGACTTGGAATTGCTTTTGTTATCCCAGGATTGCCTTAGCTCTATTTGTATGGATTGATGCTCAGAGCTCATTTTGAGGCAGTTACTTATGATGTTTCATATGTTTGCTCTGAATCTCTGCTTTCTAAGAAAATCCTTTGTTTCCTTGGAACAGCCTTTATGTTCTGTTCCCAGATGCCCCTTTTACTTTTATTTGCAGTGTTTACAAACGTGATCATCAAACTGTTAATGAAATGTTTCTGCTAAGGCTTTTCTGTCTTTTTTATTGTCATTTCAACACTAAACCTGGATAAAAGGTATTGTAATTAGCTATTTTTTGGCAAACCTGAGGATTATACATAATAATAATAAATAATCCATACTTCCATGTTGCACATGAGCTCAATGCCTTCATACTTTTAAAAGTATGAAGGACGACTGGTGATAGTTTAATAGCTTCATGTTTCTAGCTTTATTTAAATATATATCCAGCAATCCTGAAGCTGAAATAGTCAAAATGCACGTGTACTCCTTCCTTTCTTCCAGACACCAGTTTCCTCTGCTAACAGCTGCTTGATTCTCACTGCAGAGACAGTGAATTCCCTTGCTGCTGCTTCTCCCAGAAGAAACAGTACTGAAAACTATCATGGCCCTTACCCCAGAGGCAAAAATCTTCCTTGGATACACAAATAAATAAGTATATAAATAAAACTGTATATGAGTGTCATGTGATAGTCCCTGGTGTAAAAATATCACATCTTTTAGCAAGAGTCCATTGAAGTTCTAAGACAGGAGTATGTTGCCGAAAGTCCTTTTGGAGAGGTAAAAAGGTGATAAAAGGATAAGTCAGTTTTGGGCCAGCAGAAGTTGTCAAACCTGCAAAAGTGGCCTTGTCCTCAAGCAGGCTTAGATGACTGGAAAATGCCTGTGGCCCTCTGCATTGCAAAAGACCCACTGCCTTTTGCATTAATATGTAATAAAAGGATTAGTGCTATCTGGGGGCATGGGTGGATGGTGAATGATGAGAGAGCAGTGCTGTGTCACCACTGGCACTGCTACCAGCAGAAGCTCCAACAGACCAAGGTGAGCTTGGCATGGCGACCACCTCTGCACTCCCTCCTGCCTCTCAGGGCATTAGGCAAGAGGAAGGGAGAGGGCAGATCCTTTCCATGTGGTTTTTGACGCTCTTCTGGGTTTTGATCACTATTCTGTACCACCACCGAATTATGCTCAAGGAACACTTAGCGCCTGCTAAGTTCCCCTTCTCTTCCTCTCTCCCTGTGTTCCCAGCTGTGCTGTGCCTTTCGCTTGGCACTGGAAAACACTGGTTCAGCCCTCGCCGAACACCAGTGCTACTTGACACAGCGCTCTTAGCAAACCACATGTTTGTAAATTGTGCTCTTGCAAGAGCCTTTCCAGACAGGATGGTGGCCAGCCGAATGGAGTGCAGTGCAAACTGCGGCTTCGGGGGTCACTCTCTTCTCCTCTCCGCCGCTTGCACAAACAGTGCACAATTGTTTCCAGGAAACAGCAGGCAAGTAAAAAGCTATTATCACAATAAACACAGAAATGTGGGCTCTTCTTATGAACCACTTGGCGTTCTTAGCAGTGTCATATCCACTTATGAGCTAATCATTTCTGTTGGCAAAAATACCTCTCTACCTTCAACCCAAAACTCAAAATGTTTTACCATAAACAATAATTTGCTCCTCAGAGAAATAATGAATGCCACACGATCCCCAAATTGTCCACGTGGTGTTTTGTAGGTGTCCCTCCAGCTGCAAGACTTCTGCCTAGGAGAGGGCATCCTCCGGGACCAGGACACTGCCCAGCTCTGCAGCAGAGTCTCTTGCTACCTCTCCCTAAGGCCACTGCCAAGAACTTCCAAATCCACAGGGCATGGGAAAATTCTCCTGTGCTCTAAGAAAATCAGGCTCAGTCACCTTGTACTAACCATTTCTATCAATATTAGTTGATTTGTTAAAAATAACTTTCAATTTTCCAGTAAAGCAGCCGTAAAGCTCCTTTAACTCACATATAGGCAGTTACCTCCAGAATTCCCCTGCTAGAAAAGACGTTTGCAGATGTCACTTATAAGTCTGCCTTCCTTATCTCTTTTGTCCATAAAATGACAAATGCACCATTTCTACACACCTGCATTATGCCTCGGAACAGATTATGATATTTTAGTGTTGGTTTAATATTTTGTTCTCTTTTACCTCAGTGTGAATCGGTAAAATCAATGAGTATATTTGCTAACTAGGTATCACTGAATTCAGTATTTAGATATACATAGCAGATATAACTTATGTTATTCAGGAAAAAGTATTAATGCTAGAGTGAACATCAAGCTCTTTATTTTAGAAGAGGAAAGAAAGAAATGAAATTTGGTACTGCGCCAGCACTAACTAGGATTCAGCTTTTCTGCACTATCAAACCAAAAAGATAACTGATTCCCTGAAAGATACTGACTTTGTCTGAGTTGCAACACGTAGGAAAGCTTGTGTTATGACATCTAGGTGGATTCTGCAAATCAAGCAGTGGACATCTAAATTCCACATCGTGCTCTAGTGCCACAGCAATAACGTGGCAGAGGCTTGTTTAACTGACAGCCCCTGACATCTCCTATAATAGAGCACCAACACTATGAAAGCTGTGGCAGAGAGAGCTGTTGAAGAAGGTGTCCTCCACTGAGGTGGGAAAGTTGGTGAACAAACCAGAAGAACCTGAAGGAGACCTTTGATATTGTTAAGGCTAGACATCTTTCTTCCTAGGGATGGAAAATATTCCTTTATGCCCAAACCAAAAGATACTGGAGAACTATCAGAGTCTACAATAACAGCAAAAATAATGAAATTTAGATCTTAAGATTTATAGAAAGGAACCATGAAAAGCAAAACAAGAAAAGAAGTTGAGCTTATTTGGATGTGCTCCTGGAAGTAAATTTTGAGCCAAAGTGGATATAGTGTACTAAGTATACTATATCCACAGCACGTACAATACAAACTTAAGAGCTCACACTTATGTAAAACAGTATGTTCCCTGAAAAAAACACCGCAAATCTAATCTAAAAGTGACATGAACTGAATATCTTTAACATTATTTTTAAAAAGTCATCAAGTATTGATATTATTTGTGCATCCGGCTATGTTCTCACTCTTTTTTTTTCCCAGAAAAAAAGTCCTCTTAACAAATCTGGATGTTCAGATTCTGAGAAATACTTATCAAAATATACAGACTTTCCTGATATATGGTGTTTTCTACAGACAAAGATACCAGCTACGTCAAAAGATTCTCAATCCAACATGACTGCAAAAATGACAACTCTTTTATCCTTTCTAATCCTTTAAAAATGTTTTTTTTTTTTGTCTGTTATATCTTACAGTTTTACTGTTTTCTCCTACCAGTAGATTTTTTTGGCACTCAGTATGAGACTATATTCCAGAAATTTATTGTCTGAAATATTGTCAGAATATATTGTCAGAAATAAGTCTTGTGTCATTTTCAAAGATATTATTCTCATTAAAACAGTTTCAATTTGTCATTTAGGTTCTGTTTAGCAAAACTAGTCTTCTGTAATATAATTAGAACCAATGCTCTTCAGCATTTTGTTAAAATTATAATTTTGTTTGCATTAAAATAATAAAAAATTTTGTCCTTTTGTTCCCTTTCAGGCAATATGTATGGAAAATATTTTACTTTTCAGCCCAAATCTCAAGCTATGAAAATGTCCACAAATGTAACTGACAGGCCGAAGTAAGTCATATTACAGACTAAAACTTAGAGAACCACAATCTATAGTTATGATGTCTGTGAACTTTTTATGATTTCTCTCTGTTTCATAGATAAGGTAGGATTATATAAGGGTATGGTTTTCAGAAACAGCTGAGTAATTCAGGAGAGCAAGTCCCATTGAAAGGAAGTAGTTCTCAAGTAAAGAGTCTGAAAACCCATAGGAGAGAATTCATGAGGTTAAGGGTCTTCTTGGCCGCTACAAGATTTTGAACTTGAGATTGAAGTACTTTGAAATAAAGATGACAAATGAGCAATCTGAGGGAATACTTTCTCCTGGTGGTGTGCTTGGGAGTGTGTGTTCTGAGGAAATACAATCTTGGCTTGGCTGCTTGCCTGTATTTGATAGCCGCACTGATAACACTGAGTAGTAACACTTGGGAAATACTCTGATTTAATGTAATCAAAATATCTCGTAGGACTACAACTTCAGACTAGTAGTAAAGGAAAAATATTTTTTTTTTGTAGTAAAGAGGAGGAAAAGGACTAATAAAAAGGTTAGGAACCATGGAAAAGAGGAGAAATATGAGAAAGCAGAAAATGTCTGTTAAGTGCGGAGAAGAAGAAACCGAGTGGAAAGGGGAAGAATATAATAGGTTTCAGGGAGAAGAGAAAGGAGGAGAGGTGATGCAAGTACTGCATGAAAGCAAGGTAATAGAAGAAGACAAGAGAAGCTTTCCCCCTTAAAGATATTGAAAGTCAGTTGATGAAGTTGCATGGGACAGCTATGAAATGAGTACAGACAGGACATGAGCTTAGGGAGCAATAGAGGATGCAGAGGAGACCAAGGAGAGATGGTTGTTCACCTGGAAGCACTGTGTTATTTCTTTAGGAACTTGAAGATGAAGTGTGCTCTAAATGTTAACCTTTGACGTGTTACTTGCTTCCCGGCAGTGCAGGTGATCTGAATGGCTAAGTTCAAGCTGCAGAGGAGGAACTTTACCAGTGACCTGGCAGAAATGACCTCTCTCTCCTCAGATTTCAAGATGATGCCAAGCTGGGTTGACCACTTGATAGACCAGTTGATACACTCTGGATGCTGGCTAGCATCCAGAGGGACTTAGGCAGGCTGAAGGAATGGGACAGGAACCATATGAAAGCCAACAGGAACAAATGCAAAGTCCCTCTGGGATGGGATAGCCTGGGAATAGGGACTGAGGAGCAGGTCTGCAGAAACGATCCTTTGGGTCCTGGTACGCCTTGACATGAGTATGAGCCTGCAGGGTGCTCTGGCAACAGCATCCTTGCCTCTATCAGCAGGAGCATGGCCAGCAGATCAGGGAAGGGGCTGTCTCCCTCAAACTGGCTCTTACTAGACCTGACCTACTGTATCCAGTTTTAGGCCCCCTAGATACAGGAAAGACAATGATAAACTGGAATGAGGTTAGCTGGCCACTTCATAGTATAGCAGGAGAATCACAGAGTCAGGGAGGAGAATGAGACACATCAGGTTTAAGCTGAAACAAGAGATGTTCTGCCTGGAAATAAGGAGGAGCTTTTTTTTCCCCATGAACACAGTCAAGCAGTAGGATAGGCGACTCAGAGAAGCTGTGCCATCTTTGTGCTTGGACACCTGAATGCTCATGTCCAAGACCTGAATGGAAAAAGCCTTAAAGAACGTAGTCTGATCTCAGAAATGGCCCTGTTTTGGGGAGGAGGTTGGACTAGAGACATCCCGAGGTCCATTACAACTTGAAAAATGATCCTACGATCTTATGGTTACACCATACACTAACCTGAAGCATCAGTCTCCTGACTGCACCATCCTGCATCTCCTACCCTAACTACATGCCCCATTTCCCTTCCAAGGTGTGCCATATGTCTGTTAGATTAGGTTCTGATATCATTTACATATGTTTTTGTGAAAAGAGCCCAGAGTTGCCTGGGCAGCAACAAAGCCTATATGAATGGACACTGAATTAAGCCACAACTTAAAATGCTTTGTGGGAAATTTTTATCTGAATAACTGGGATTTTAAGGGTTTCGTAACTGAGTGAGAGATCTTTATCTCTACACCTTGTGGAATAAAAATTTTCCCAGACCAGTGTCATTTGTATTAAACACTAACTTCCACAGCTTGAAACTCTCATGGAAGTTACACAAGCACATTGACAGCAGATTAGTCTGCACCCTCCTTACATCAAATATAATTGCTGGCAGTTATAGTTTGACTGGAGTGTGCTGTGTCTGTAATTTCATCAGATACTTAAAGATACATTAAAGCAGTGAGTTTTGTACTTGCCCATGAATTTCCAGGACATTTGGAACAACATTTCCAGCTTCATGGCTAGCAAACAAAAGCTCTCATCCCTGAAGAGCTGCCACGTACATCTCAGTATAGGCTAGGCAGCACTAAACAACAGCATGTGGAGATCCTGCCTTTCTAAAAAAATTTTCCTGGACATGTCATTAAAAGAAAAAGGAAAAAAAAAGATTTTGTTAGCCACTCTGGTGTGTAAAGCAACACTGTGTACATGATATATAGCAGGAGGGACAGGCAGTCCTTTATTTGTGGGCTGTATAGCATTTGCTGGGAACACTACTGTTTTCTATTAGTATCAGGGTTTCTACCTCTGTGCTGATTCACTTCACTAAAACTGACAGAAGGAGAAGGATGGAGGAGTGACCTGCCTTACTCTTAATGGTGGATTACGCATTTTCACAAAGAGCCTAATGCAAGTCCCTTTGTCTAAAGTGAATTGAAAGGCTTTTACCCTCTTTGATGGCAGTTGTATTGGTCCTAAGAAGAATAAAAGTCTTGTGAAAAGCTGCTGCCGACGCTTTATTTAGAGAAGTAATTAATAGCAAGGTTAGAGAGAGATCAAAGGGTTATGGTGGGTAATTAGAAAAGTTGGGGAAATTGCTTTTATAAAACAAAACCAGTCCAAAAAAATAAAGAAAAAATACAGCTGCATGTCACTGTTTTCCCCAATTAAAAATATGTTTCTCATTTCTTTTGCAAAATTGGCTAAAAAAAGTAGATTGCAATTTGTTTCTCCCTGCTACTTCAGCGAGTCATGGTAAGACTCAGTTATACCAATAACAAGCAGTAAGTGCAACCTAGACAGATGAGTGACTGCTTGCTTTTTCATTAGGAGAGCAATAGTGAGAGCCCATTTCACTGCAGGCAGAGAATTAGAGGATTAGGTTCATTTGCTGCACTTTTACTTCAGCCTCCATGTGGTCCCCATCTGGAGCAGGAGGCAGAGGAGGGCCTGGCAGCACATGGTCTCCAGCTCGTTCTCACTAGCGCGGAGCTTTCCTCTCGCCGCGCTGCCGCTCGGGCCCCAAGCGGTGACAGGGTCGTGCCTGGCTCTGCCCAGGCCAGCAGCCCCTCCGCACAGGCCCCCTTCTCACTCAGGGCATTTTTTTCTGTCCTCAGGCTTCCTGCTTTTCCTGCCCAAGTTTCCCTCTTCATACTAAAGTTAAGAGGAGAAGTGTTTGCCAGCAGGACGGATGCTTTCCTTTGCACACCGTTCCTGCACTTTGGATGCTGCACAGCAGGTAATTTCCTCCCAGAGGCAGGTCTGCGATGACAACAAGGCTGCTAGAGGGGACCACGAGAAGTGGTGGTCGCAGCATCCCATCCCTGAGCGCCCTGGCGCCACACAGAAGCCCCTCGCTGCCGGCACATGAGGGGCTGGGGTGGGTGCCACCACGGGATTCCCACGGTCACCCCCCTGGGCAGAGACCCCAGAACGGAAATTACAGCTGCCCTCTGATGGCAGAAACTCCGCATGGGGATTAACAGCCCAAACACCAGCTGCCATTGAGCGAGGGCCTCACGGCAAAAGGAAGGACCATTGTCCTGCAGCAGGAAGCGGGATGAATGTAGCAGTGTATGGAGATACTGTGGGGTCCAGCTAATAGGCAAGTTCTGGGGATGAGGCACAGTCAATCACGTGGGATTAGGCACATGGGATGTAGGAAAGACAACAGATGGTATGAAAAAGAAAAAAAAAAGATCACTCTCTTTCTTTCTAAAGGAGATCACACTGGTGGGAAACATGCCAAAGTTTTCCAGAATCTCAAAGCCCAAGTGGAATAAGGAGATATTACATTTCCATGATTCAGAAAGCAAGTATTTTCATGAAATAAGGATCAATCTGTTTCAATCGCAGTGGACCCCCAGCTGCAGAGGACTCCCCCATGCTTGTTTTACAAGGTAATTTTGAAGCGCAGAGAAACGTAGCATCAACAAGCAAGGGTGCCATTTCCCTGCTCCTAGAGCCAAGACAGTGGAAATGCTGATGCTAGGGTGTTTTTTTCCCCATTTCCCACCAGTACCAGGTAGCACACAGGGCAGGTAAAATCCAGTCAGGCTTCCAGTCTCTTACAACTCCCAATTTCAGCACACTTGTTTTTTCTCCCCTTTGTTAAAAAAAAAAATATATATATATTTTATTTATATATATATATTTAATTTATGAAATTCATTCTTTTTGTTGTGGTCTCGCCTCATCTCCCTGTCTGTCTAGGCAGGTTCAGACTTGAGAACCAGCCAAAAAAACCCGAAATCTGGACAAAGAGGTGTCGCTAATGCTGTAGGTGGCACTCTTTGATGTGACTGAGCCAGAGACCAAGGGCCAGCCTCTGTCAGCAATCACAGCATAGTTGGAGGTGCTGTCTTTCTGCAGAGACATAAAGCAGAGATTCAGGCAAATTGCCATCATTAAAAAATGTCACAGTACTTTCCCTGCAACAGTAAGACTGTTAGCTCCTGTGATCAAGCCAAATTTTGGGCAATTTACGTGCTGCTTACCTAGGCTTCTCCCCATGGTTTCAGCTAGAGAGACATTTCGTGTTCCTAGCCACTGCTGTGTTCTGTGGTGCTGCTCCACGTTGTTACACAGCTGTAGCATTGCACCTTGAGGTGGCTGTACAGCAGCTGTTGACAAAGTGATTCTACATTTATAACGTGTAAGTGTCTTGGTAAAGTTAGTAAACCATGTTGAGCTCTTTCTGGATTAAAAGCAAGATGTGTGTGCAAATGTGTCCTAATTACTGTTTAGCACAACTCCTCTTAAATATACTTTTGCAGAACAATTAGCCTTAGTGGAAGCTGTAAGCATGGATCCAGAAAAGACTCTTAATTCTTTAAAGACATAAGAGCTGCATCAGTTAAAGATATGTTAATAGAAAATGGTTCTATTCATCTGACCTTATCAAAGGAAAGCTTCGACTGCATTGTTCATACAGCAACTTCAAAGACTTCTGCACTCATTCATGCAATACCAACTCATCCTCACTAAAGATGAACTGTGAGTAAACACTAAAAGAGAGAAAATAAGATAAGGCGCATGGGAGTTTTTACAAAGAGAGAACACACTTCCCTCTTCTCTGAGCCCTACATGGGTTTAAGTGTCTGACCGTGAGCCCCCAATTATGTTATTGTTGAAGTGCCTTTGAAGCACTATGCTAACTCTTATACTGCAAGGAGTCACAGGAAAGGATGTTGTCCTTGTTTTTATGCAGTTCACCAGTTCTTAATGGACTTCATATGGTCCCTGATTTTTCAAAGCAGCCTTCCTTATCACAACTACAGCATGGTGCTCTCATCTTCTGTGAACATTTTTAATAAAAAAATATAATTTCTCCCTCTCTAAGCATATACATGCATAAATCACTTCTGGAAAGGAATGTGAAGCAGCTAATTATGAGTTCAAGCAGCCAAAATATAAGTGTAAAGACTAACTCCAGATTAAGAAGTGCATTAATACCTATCCTGGTGTATCTGGTCAGGAACAAACAAAATCCAAACCTTTTACTAGGGTAGCAGGGAACATCTTCAAGGCCCTCATGGAAGCATGCGGCTGACTGCAGTATAACCATAGTAATGCTTACTTGTGAAGATTATTCAGCCTCACTGTGTGAAACAGTCAGAGAAAGTGTCAGTAGCAGAGGATGTGTCTGTTGAAGTACCTGATTTTTGATAATCCAGAGAAAAACAGAGGCTGAAAGTAGAAGAGAGATGTTAAGCACTATAGTCTGATCTCTGGGAAATATAATTTGTTTCCTACAGTCATTTTTTTTTAAGTTCTGTACATGACTTAAGGGATGAATTGACTACTAAATTTGACTTCAGTGTGACTTGGAAAAAAAAAAAGTCATGAATAGTCCTTCACCATTTCAAAGTATTTTATTGTTCATCTAATCCTGTTGTGAAAGTGACAAAGCGACAGTCTTTCCTGCAGCTGTGTGTGTGACATGAGCCAATGACTCTCTTGGCTTCTTGCTGCTAGACTTGAAAAAAAAAGGAAGAAAAATAATGGGCTTATTTTCTTGTTATCAGGCTCTTCCTCTCGAAGTAGCTACTCACTTTGTTTGAGCTAGAGCAGCTTCCGCAATTCAAAGCCCGAAACTCTCATGTGAACCTGATGCTGCAGCTGGGGTGGTTTCACACCTGCGCACACTGATGTCACTGTGCACAGAAGGTAGCAAAGCTTGTTGGACGTCGGGGGTGAGTATGCTTAGGAAGTAAATAAGTGTTATGTCCGAGGAACTCATGTGCAGGGAACAAATGTGTTAAAACAAGGATTCTTTAGCTGGGTGTTTTTTGTTCCTGCTGATTTACAAAGCAGAGTGCCTGGCAGTTGGGGATTGTAGCCACACAATGTTGTCATAATAGTTTTATGTGCCATTTAAATATAAAATAATACAATTAGTAAACATAAGTGCTTAATGTCTCATTAAGGAGAATGATGAAAAAGTTATGAGACAAGCACAAACCCATCTGAAGAAAGTGAAAACTGAGTTAGCGAGCTGGTCATAATCTTGTTCACCAAATCTAAACACCAGTGGCCACCTTTGTTCTGCACCAATGCATTTAGAACTAAGTTATGCAGCATTATCAAACATAGGCTTTTGCACTTTCAAACTACTTCCTGACCCCAAAATACTGAATATGAATTTATCACAAGAATAATAGGTCAGGATTTTGGCTGAAAGCAGTAGTGTAGTTTTGAAGACCCAGCTTGGTGCCACAGCCAGAGCTGGAGCAGGTGGACCAAGCTGTTTCTGAAGGCACCTAAATCAGCAGCTCAGTTGCAAGTGTGCTCCCAATGGCATCAGCTCCCATTAGACCAGCAATGAGGCCTTGAGGCAGCTTTCAGGCCTGGGCCCAGTGGTGACTTTCAGCCTGGGAAGCCAGGCTAAACTCCTGACTGAAGTAAAACCCCAGATGAACAGTGTGTGGGTGCGTGTTTGGCCTAAGAACCAAGTGCTTTGACCTACTGATCTGCTCTTACGGAGCCAAATGAGATGACGATCCGGTATAGATACAGGTCCTGCCTCTGTCTTCCCTGGAAGCATAAAAGCAGGGCAAAGAAATTCCGAAGGACTTAGAGCAGATAAAGTTTTTAAAGATCTGCTAGCAAGGGTCTCAGCTGCCTGAAACTGGGTGTAATCCCTCAGTGCAACCCCGAGAACACACAAAAGGGATCTAGTAGGGGGCTAAGCCCCCCTGAGAAAGCTGAACGTTCTCAAGGCATTCCATAGGCAGGACCCTTTGCTGTTTGTCCTGGAGCTCAGGCTGCGGTGTGCCTGGGAGCGGTACCCGCTGCCAGCAGCGCTGGTTCCTCGCCCAGGCGGTGTGCTGGGTGTCCCAGCACCTGAGCGGTACTGTGTTTCCTCAGCCTGTTCCAGCAGATCTTGTTTCAGCCTGTGTTCTCCCACATGTAAAAGTGCTATCTCTCTGAGCAAGCTTGGTATATACATGGTATTATAGGCATTTTATCTTCTGTAAGTCTTTTGTTTCACTGTTTGATTTCTCAAAACTTGTTAAAGGGGTCCTATCTGGAGCTGTCTGTGTAGAGAAACAGTGATTTCCTGGTTTGCAGCCAACTTGGCTGCCGGCCCGTTTCTAAGTAAGGAGGCTAAAGTGGATCTTTCAAACTTAAATTTAAATTTAAATACTCTTTTACTTGTGTAGGAATGAGCTCACTTCCTTAGTTAATAACTACCAGGGATGCTGGTTTACATTGCTTGGTGGAAGAAAGGATAAAGATTGTAGAACTTATTGGCTCTACAGATTTCTGAGAATTTTCAATTTAATTTTGATGTGGTTGTTTTTTTCTTTTAAAAAGAGAGAATGATCTATGGCAAGCATGCTGTTTTTTTCAGGTGGATAGAATATATATCGGTAATCTACATTTGAAGAAGAAAAGTGTAAATGATACTGTCTGAATTGTTAGTCACTGACTGATTTCTTTTCTTTATGTTATTTGTCAAATGGTACATCTGTGTCTTATTCTTCCAGAATTTACAGATTAAGATTCACTAAGCAGCTCAAATGGAATATGGGGACATAATTATTGTTATGGTTTTGCTAAGTTTGTGAGATCATCTATTCCAACTACAGACTTAAGGACCAAGATACAGTGGTCCAGGCAGAGCATCCAGGCAAAGATAACTTTAAAGGAACTGACTCACATACCTTCATGCAGCATGGTGTCGTGTCACTTAAACATACTGTTTCTTATACTGCTGTACTGTTTTAAAAGTTTGCATTTTGTGTGAAATTAATTTTTAAATATGAAATTTTTACAGAATTGCTTGCTAATTTCATCCATATTAAACACAAAGCATGTTTGCATGGCAGGTTTTCAGCCAGTGTTAGATTTTTTTTTCCTATCTTTACAGTCAGGTACAATACAAGAAAGCCCACTTACACGGAAAGCGAGAATCAGTAAATAGGATGAACAAAACACTTTTGAGAACTCAAAAAATAAAAAGGCTATAATATGAATTTTATTTATTGGTAAAACTGTCCTCATTCATAACTTATTAAACATCAATCTCTTTCTCTTCTGTTGCTACCTATCTGTATCTCTACAGGATATTTTGTTTTATTTGCAATTTGCAGAAAAGATGTAGTAGCAGCCAAGAGAGGAAGGCTGATCTCCTACCAACATTTCACTGCATCTCACCTTCACTACAGTATGATTTCCTCTTGGCTTGGCAGGCCTGTGAAGCTTAGTTTGCCTTTAGAGAGAACTTTGAAGCTAACATCTTTGCAAATTGGATAAGTATTGCATTACAGTGGCTTGCAGGTCTTGATAGAGCCCTTATCTGCTTTGTACTTCAGTAAGAAGCTCAGAAAAATTCAAATGCCTTAGCAGGCAAGAATTCCCTTTCTACGCACAGCTTCAGATTTCCACAGCATAAAAAAGCCTCCTTTTTCATTGTCGTTGCTGGAAGCAGGGGTAACACAACCGTAGCAAAACAGCGGCCGACCCTCCCAGCCCGGCTCTCGTGAGGAGGCCTCGCTCAGGCACACCGGTACTGATGGAGAAGGGCTCGCGTGTGCAAGTGCGGCTTGCTCGCTGCAGTAGCGTTGTGCAGTTTGGCTCTACAGCATCATTTCACTCGGACAGGAACAGCTGAAACCTTTTGAAATTGTTTGGACTGTGCGTGCCAGCAACTTAAATCAGAAAGGTTTTCTTTTACACAAAGTTGCAGTTTTCTCCCTCCTCCCAGAGTGATAATTACAAATGTAGTTAATCCGGCTCAGACTGTATTGGGAGATAGCTATAACTCATTTTGGCAATGTGGCTTTGCCAGCCATTTATAAACACTGTGAGAAAGAGCTCAGCTCCACTCTGCTCATGTCCTCTGAGAAACATTGTCTAGATTGCTAGCCAGAATAGTATAAACATATCAATATTATACATGCTGCTTGCAGCTTAAATGAAGCAACTGCTTCCAAAACTTTAGCAAGCCAGTCTCTACTACAGAGATATGCTGAGCTGCTTCATTCGCTGTGAAATACTGTTTCTTATCTTAACTCTGATGTGTTCATAGTTAGTCTTCTACCCAGTGCTACGGCCCTGGGGAGTGTTGACCTTTCTGAAGTTTGATCCAAGTCTTCTGATACAGAGAAGGGGAATCTGGGCAAGGCTCTGCACTAATAAAACTATTTATCTTATGTTGGTAAAGCATCTTAAACAGCAGTTCTTAATACTGGTTACAGGCATTTGTAAGGGTCTTGTAAGAACCAGTTCTGTAAATGGTCCTGTAGAAGTAGGTAGGAGCTTCCTGAAAACAAAATTGTGAGCTTCAGTCCTTGGATGAAAACTTGTCAGTCATAAAGTCGAGGGAGCTTTGCCATTTTGTTCCTGGGGAAAAGGCCAGGATGTGGTTTAGCATTGGGTTTATCTGATATCAGGATGTGTCCAGTGAGTCCAAAGGGATTTTTGCTGCCTGCATTTTCAGTGTTGCTGCCTGCATATTTAGTTCTGTTTGGAGGATACAAGAGTTGCTCTAGGTTATTTCTTGCACTAGCCAACACTATGTATCATGCCAACCTTTATGAACCCGTTTGCATCTGCTGTGGTACAGACATTTCATATAGTTACACTATTCAAAAGGTCCCTGAAAGTTCAGAAGTTCTATTTTTATTAGCTGTTAAAGTTCCAGTAAGTGAGAAATGTATCCGTTTTGAGATAACACAAAAATAGCACACTAGTGAGTGGTTAACAGGATTTTTACAATACATGAAAAATGTCAGAGCAAAACCTTTTGCAGTGATTACTAAATCACAAATATTTTTTTTTTCCCCTCGGAGAACTTGGGACTGATCCTGCAAACACTTACCAGTGGCCCAGCAGGACTCTGGAGTGTTTGCTTAGTGCAAGCCTAAGGAAACTACTGCATGCAGAAGTATCATTCCATGCTTAGAAGTTAACCAGCAGCCTGAGTGCTTTGCTGGAGAAGGGCCAGAGCAACCAGCATCTTGGAGAATGAAGCTCGCAAGCTCAGTAGTAAGAAATTGAAGGGACAGGCCTATAATTTGTAAAACTAAACCCTGAAAGCAGTCTAAACAAGTCTTCTGTGGCCATTTTGTGTCCCTTTTAAATAAATTCCTGAATAAATGACCAGACAGTGCAATTTGATAGGGTGAAACTGAGCGACCATTATGCTCAAAGATGAATAACTTACACAAGTACCTTCACTGAAGCTGAAGAGACTATTTGAGTGAGCAGAGATTTAATAGATTGACTAAGGACCTACTGCATTTTCTTTTTAGTGAAAGATAAATGCTTAACAGCTTAGGTCTGAGAGGGTTTTCTTGAATCACTGGGTACATCTATACTGGTGTGTGAGCTGAGATCAGGAGTGAAATTCTGAAGAAAATTTCCTGGTTGTTTTAAATTCCTGTGCCTTGGTTCAAGGAGTGATCTTGGGGTGTGTGTGAACTGGATTTCTCTGGGACGACACAAAACTCAAGAATGTGTTCAGAGGTGGCCCAGCCACAAAGGGGCAACCAGTCCACAAGACCGCACTTGAGCTAGTTTGAAAGAAGGTAAGTAAAGTGTCTGAATTGTATAGAGTGGAGATACCAGGTCTTCAGCATCACCGGTTTTACCCCATGGGTATATTACATTGTTCCTCACTCCTTGCTAACGTAACCACAGCCAAGGAGTACGGCCTCCTGCTACTAAAAGGCATTTGGGACACATAAATCCTTTTGTAAGAGCAGTGACACCTAGACTTCTAGGAATGGTGTTATCCTGCTTCAGATCTCATGGCTTGCCTCAGTCTCGGAGATCCTGTAAGAGTTACCAAACTTATTTCAGTTCTTTTAGCTCCCTTTAGGCATAACCTTCCAGTATTTTTAGTCTCACCTTACCTCATTATCAATTTTAAATTATAGTATTTTCATAAAATATTACCTTAGGGCCTTTGTTTCCTGAAGTGAATCCTTTCATGTGAAATGATTTTTATTGTAAGGCACAAGCAGGATCATGCACCAGAGTAACTATCTATTACTGTTGAATGCAAGAGTAACTAACCCTGCTACTCTATGCAAAAAAATATTGTATTGATTGTTTCCTTTTGATTCCAAGTAACGCAATGCTTAAGTAGATCCTTTGGGATTTTGGTACATGTAAGTACCAAAGTACAACAAGTCCTTCATTGTATAAGCTTTCATCTTCTACAGTATCTTTCACTAAAATTGACACTTAAAAAATTAACTTAGAGACAGCTCAGCCCTTAATTTCTGGTAGTTTCCTTTTCATTTTTCTAGAAAGAAAAGAGATACATATTTATATCTATAGCAGAATGTTCTTTAGGGTACAAGAGATAGTACCAGAAAAAGATTAATGACCTTATGTACAGTAAATGGTCAGAGAAACTTTAAGCTGGCATGTTTTAGCTGTAAAAGTGAATTTGGACCTCCTGAATCAGAGATGCTATTTTACAGACTCTAGACTTGAAGAGGAAAAGACCAAATTGTGAGCGCTGTCTGTAGCGGCCATATATGATATCTGCCGTGTCACAAGGGGTTGCTGAAGTCCCCCACACATCTGGAGGCAGCAAGGCTGCTGAGCAACACGTCCTTCAACTCGTCCTTGAAACCCAAAGCCCTTGTGCAGTGTGTGACTTGTGAGTGCCCCGGGGGCTGTGGGCTCAGTCTGCCTCCATTATGGAGAAGGAGAGGCAGAATAACAGCATGACTGTAGCGCTGGGTAATCACTTGGGATCCTTGTCCCTCTCAAGGACCTTGGAGACAAGTTTGCATGAATAGGTTGCTCTTCCAGGCCTCCGCGTGGACTGGAGCTGAAAAGCACCATCTAAATAGTTAAACACAAAAATACAGGCTCTAAGTACAGCTTGTGGCAATTTATAATTGCCACTTCCACATGGCACTAAATGCTAATGCAAAAAATACTGAGGGCTCCTTTCTAATACATTTTAAAACAAAATTGGAAACATATTTCTGTGTAACAAGTCACTAGGCATAACTTCTTGGGGAATAATGGTCAGTGTTTTATGGGATTGCTTGTTAAAGTTGTTTCTAAATGGGAAGGACCCCAGGGAAGCTGGCATGAACAGTAAACATTCAAAGGAATAATTTGTGGTGACAAGCGATTCCTTCAGTATTTATTTAACATTTAAAATTTGTCTGAATGGAAAAGGAGGCCAAAGACTGCCTAAGTCTCTGCTTTGCTCCTGACTGCCTTCTCTGTTCATCACGGGTTTCTCCAGGTTAAGGAACCTCCCGGGATGCTGGCAGGAGATAGCCCAGCTGATTCCTGGAAGCCATAAACACGATCTGCTTTGCTTATTGTCCTGCGTGGTTAGCTGTGCTCGCGCCAAACTCATAACACGCACCATGCTTTGGGTCGTTTCCCTTCCCCTAGTGAAATGCATAGGAACCAAGTTTGTTCCGTAAACACTTCGTGAGCTGCGTATTCCAGGCGCAGCAATGCCGTCGGGACGCAGGACGGCGCGCTGCCCTTGAGAGGGGGCTTCTGCGCTGAGGGAGGCGCAAGGGAAAGCGGCTGTGGTGCAGCTGCCCCGTCCTGGTTCTGGCGCTGAGGCTGCACCCTTGCAGATCAGCTCCAGACCCGTGTAAGAAGCTTGCAGCAAAACAAACCCATAATCAAGGTGACGACTGTTTAATCCTAGATTTTTATACTGAGCTCCTAAATTTTATCATGAACTTCACATCCTTATGAATTTCACATCCTCCCTCCCTTCTAAAATCTGCACCACCCATCTCTCTTAGGATCTCCACTTCTGTAACTGTGCAAAGAAGGAAGCCTTTAGTATAGTCTTTCAAATATATGATATTTTTTCTGCCACTGCCAAACAGGATTTGACAGGAACAGAAAATATACATGACTAATATTATTTCTTTTCTGAATATGCTCCCAGACTGATTGATGGCGACAGTCCTTAGAGAAACTCAGAGCATTGAATGGGTAAATTTTAATCAAATTAAGATAAATAAAAACCAGACATAGAATGGAAGGCAAATACAAAAAAGTTTCTTCAAGGCCAGAAAAGATCCATTTTTGAATTCATAATTAATAACTAGGGAAGAGATTTTTCAGCGTTACCCAAGATCTATAAGCTCAAGAAAATAAATCCAAATAATTTACTGTGTTTTAAAAGACTGACAGAGTTTAACTAACATGGGCCTTTTTAATAAAAAAATCACTTGGCCAGTTTCTTCTTGATTACTTGCCCATTTTCTTGGTATTTAATCTTCATAAACACAACTAATGCTAGCGTTTGTAAGGGTTTGGGTTTTTCAGATTTTTTTTTTTTTTTTTTTTTTTTTAAGAATAGAAGTATCATGGTCTTTTTGTAATTAATGCTTTCTACCTGGGGAAGAGGAAGGAAATTGGTATTTGCATTGTATTTCTAATTGTTAGACCTTCTGAACTCAACCTTCATGCTACTTGCATGTTAACTTCTGAGCGTCTCTTTGCATGTCTTTGTTAGGAAAAAAACAACACACACAGAAAAAGTCAAGATATTTTATCCTGTTGGAACAAAGGGCGTTTTACCTTCATTCCCATTGCTTGGCAATTGCTTGTGCTTTCTGAATGGGCGAAAGAATAATTGATTCATGGTTGAAAGGTGTGTTCATGTAGTCTGTTTGCCCTCCAACTGGGGCCCACACATCTGCTTATTGCTACGGCCCTTGTGGGAGAGAGTTTGAACCATTTCTTTATTGAAATATGCCAGCACAGGGCTGGTGTTATACAGGCAGTCTGGCGCAAGTTCCTCTATGAAAGTTTTCCGGTCCGTGGAGGTATAACATAATCTGAACTTTCAGTATGACTACGAGTAATGGGAGTACTTTGACGCACAACTCAGTATTTTTTATCCCGTGCTTGAAATACATTGTATTAATCTCATGTTTAAATTGGGCAGTATGAGGTTGGAATTTGTTAAAGATCCAGGTAAAATTCTCACTGCACTAATTTCAAAATTCTTCTTGGCTTTCAGGAGACAGAATTTCTTTCTCAGGTTGCTTGACTTTGCCAGTAGAGGAAATACTGTGAAAAATGAATGAAAAATATGAATATCTGGATTGTGTGGATACTGTGTGTATGCAGAGAAACACCAAAGTCCCATTAGAGTTACAATTAGAAGATATTTATAGTTTGTTCATAATGTCAAAGAAACAGTAAAGATATTCTCAGTTGTTGGGTAGATAGGGAAAATGGAAAAAGGAGAAAAGAGAGACATGTTTAGGTGTGCAGCTCTATCTACGTTGATGTTACACCATTTTTGCACGAGCGCTGCAGGAAGTCCCTAGCAGGGATCTGGCTAACCAAAGGGCAGGCCGGTGGACTGGAAGGCCATGCCTGGGCTCCTCTATCTCTTTTCAGGCCAGTTGGAAATGTTAATCATTCCCATCACTGCGCGAAGCGTGCAGGTATCCGTTATAACCACACACACTGTCATATGTTTTTGCTTCCTCTCAGCACAGTGCTCGTGGCAGCCCTCCAATATCCTCTTTGTGTGTTATTGTACTGCTTTATTTCCCCATAGCCGAGTGTGAGGTTCTTTCTCCTTTGAAATGATTTCCCATGCCATTCGTAGACCTTGGTCATGTTCCAAGTCTTCCCTAATCAATCTAGCATTGTAGGATATCAGCTCTCATTTTCTTTCCGATGAGCTTATGTGACTATACATTTTATATTTGTGGCATAACAGTCTTTCTGTTCCTGACTCTTGTTCATTAGTTCCTTTCTTCCCCAAGAGATTTTCTTCTCTTACTCTTTGGCCTCTTACTGAATCATCACCACCTCCTTCTTCCTCTGTATCATGTAGCTGTGAGAATATTTTCAAGCAAAGGCAAACCAGCAAAATGTGTCTTTCCTGCTGTTTTTGCACTTATTTCTGAGGTTCTGTGCTCAGCCTTGGGAAAAGGTGCATAACAAAAGGGGCAGTCTATAATATTACTTTAGGCCTGTTGAACAGAAGCCAAAACAGACATAAATCTAGAGTAATAGTGAACTTGTCAGGATTCTTTGGGTGAAAAGGCTGATACTAACTTCAGGGCCAGACTGTACCCTAAGCTGAGTTCATTCTGTGAAAGCTTAAGAAAAGGCCTGATTTGGGCTTTTTTATCTTGTTTCCCTTCCTTTAGAAAGGCGTCTGTCCTTATGCAAGGCTGGTTTGGGGTTTCACCATGGGGATGGCAACAGCGCTTTAAGGTCGCCTCTCCGAATCGCCACACTAGTGCCAGTGGCCAGCTCTGCCGGGATGCCCCGACGCACCGGCTAGCGCCAAGCTCCTGTGTCCCAGCCAGCCCTGCTGCCTGACCCACCGCCCTGCACGTGCTGCAGGGAGCACCCCCCATACCGCTTCGGTGCTCGGCTAGGTAAGATTAAACAAAGGAAAAACAGACGTATGGTTGTCCCCTCCTGGATCCATTGCGTGGTGACTGTAGCCAATTAACTGGAGTGAATTGGCTTTATATGGGTAGGGCCTCTGTTTCCCAGCCGATGTTGTAGGCTGAGGTAGAGCATTAGGTCAGATGGGTTAATTTTGTAAAAGGGAATCATCAGCCAGTAAGAGCTGGGTACAGCATGTTCTGGCTGTGATCCTTTCTTGCTTCTTTCTTGGCTGAGGAAGACTGGCAAAAACAAATATTTTCATTATTTTGTTTGTGTCCCTCCTCTTCACTCTTCCCCCCCGCCCTGATCCTCCTTTAATGTGTGTAAATAGTGGTTCTTGGGATGATCCAAAGCTTGATTTTTGCAAGGGGAAAAAAAGACGAATTTGTTAGGATTGAGACAGCATAATGGAATAATCCTCTGTTTGTCTGGAACAAATTTTATTAGCAAACGTTTTCATTTATCACAGGAGAGGAATAATTGCACCATCAGCATATACGGAATAATAAATTCATCCTAACCTTTTTTTTTTTGTTTTTGGTTAACTATTGCCTTTCTTTTGATTTTGAGCCAGCGTATACTTGCGGGGAATTAAGGGGAGGAAATGCGAACAAAGCAGGATGACTGGTCAATAAACACCATGGTGATAAGGTTTCATGTTCTTCCTTGCCGGGAATAGCGCATCAACGGACCCAGTGTGATATATTGTACCAGGGAGGACACAGTCCTCATTGTAGTCACAAGAGGACATGTATTCTAAGCAAAGCTGACGTTTTGGCAGGCAGGGAGATGAAGGGAGACATACGCCAATACATGATAGTGTTTTGCATTAGATGGGAGTCTCCGGCTGTTATCCAAAAATAATAGCCATGATTTTTGTCCAAGAGAAAGGTAAATCTGGAGAAGAGCTAAAAGGAAACAACGTGGGGGCTTTTGCACCCAGGCTCAGACCGCATCCATCTTTTGTGAGCAAATGCAGCCGGGAGAGCCATGGCAACAGGAGCGCTGTTTGCTGGCGTCGCTGGCGGAGCGCGGTGCGCTCCCGGCGCAACTCCCTCTGCTCCGCGTGCGAGCCGAGCGGGAGCACCGCTGGGGCTCGGGGGCACCGCTGGGGCTCGGGGGCACCGCTGGGGCTCGGCTGCACGTACCTGCAGCTGCTCCTGCCCGCCGGCACCTTCCTGTGGCACGAGGCGGCTGCGGCTTCCCGCCGCTCTCCTTCGCCCGCACAGCCTCTACCCTCGGGCCAAGGCCATCACCATGGGCTGCTAGGCCAAAAAGAAAATGGCTCTTTGATTAGTCTGCTCTTATTTTCTAGCACAGAGAGCCAAAATGATTTTTCTTTTTCAAAGTCACTTCTTTGTTTCTCTCTCTAAGTAGTTCCTCTTCTCTTTTTCCTACTTTCAGCTGGCATCTTACTCCCTTCACTGTCATTCTGGTCTTTAACAACAGTAGTGATGGGGAGAGGAAAACAGCCCCGTGCTTGTGTAAAACAAAACAATGCAGCAAATCCTCATCATCAAAGATATGGATTTTTTTCTTCTTTTTACACTTGTTTCTAGCAGAACCAGGTCCCAATGCTTTTTCACAGGAAATCTGAATTTCTTATGGAATTTCAGGTAGTGGGAAAGCAATGCCGCCAAGCTATGTATATCTCTTTGTAGCTGGGGTTGTTTGGGCTGCTTGTAGCTGGGGTTGTAGAACAGCCCCATAAGCTAATATGAAAGAATGAAGGGTTTGCCGATTCTTTGGAATAAAACAAAAGAATCCCCAAATCTAACCCTTTCATAGCAGATCTAGTGTTCATTCTATTAGCATTTTTGTTAAAAAATAAACTCATTCTTTATAAATAGTTGAGCATATGCATCACTGTCTGGAAGTCTGTTTGAAAGCATTATATGATCTCTTCAAGTGAATCCATTCTTTTTTTCTTTTTCCTTTTTTTTATCAGTTGCTGCCCTCCCATCTGCTTCCTTAAGTAAGACTGACAGAAATATCATTT
Source organism: Crypturellus undulatus (assembly GCA_013389825.1). Classification (NCBI taxonomy): domain Eukaryota; kingdom Metazoa; phylum Chordata; class Aves; order Tinamiformes; family Tinamidae; genus Crypturellus; species Crypturellus undulatus. Next base: position 255,872 of record VWPW01010044.1, read on the forward strand.
TTGTTCATGAGCAGAGTCACAGTTCCTTTCAGACTCACATGTCTGATAGCAATTTCTGCAGTCTTTCTGTCTTTTTTTTTCTGGGAAAACAACTTAGAAATCTTACTTTACAGAAGATTATAAATCCCCAAATGACATAGAGTGTTATATGCAAAAGTGAGTTCATAAGGTAAAGACATGATGAAGTAAATGTTTCTATGCATCTGAATTAAATCAGTCCTACATTCATAGTGATGCCATATCATTTGTTCTGGAAACTCGATCGTAATGATAACCTTTTAGATCCTTTATTTTGGCTGAGTAGCTCTTGATCACAGACTTAAGGATTTTGCTCTCTGTTATCGGGAATTTATTTTGTCTGTCAGTTCAATTTCTTGGTAGGGAGAAGAGGAGGGATTTCTACCTTTAATGAATTACAGAATCCTACTGCGTCTGTATCGCTGGATCTCAGCTTGTTGCAGAGCTGAAGTCTGATTGACTTGAGATGGCACGATGCGCTCTGGAGTGGAGAGGTCCTGCAGCTGCAGCCCGTTTATTTTGTCATGACAAGTGCGTGTCTAGTATTTTCAGTATTAGATTTCACAAAATGAAATAGCCTTCCAAAATAATAACTAGTTAAGTAAATTCAAAGCCTCTTTCTCACTTGTTTTCTAATCTGTGAGGAATAACATAATAGTAGATGCTGTAGTGTGAAGTTATCTGGTTCAGCAGATGTTGATCACAAGACCTTGAATTTCAATTAGCATGTAATGCTTCAGCAAGCAGCAGGTCTGAGGCATTTGGATTATTAATATCCACTTTCCAGTTATTCTATGTGAAAAGCCCCACATTCATCACAATAAAAATGAGAAATGTATTAAGCAAAAGAACAATTTTGCAAGGGAACCAGAATTTTATCTGTAACTTTTTCCTCTCATGATGTGACAGTTATCCAGGAAATGCATCTGCAAGCCTGAAGCTATTAATATGAATAATAATATTTTCATAAAAACTTTCAGTTGACCCCGATCTTTCCCTTACGGCACATTTATAATCCTGACAGTGAGTATAATAGCCCAGACTTTCAACACTATCTGCTGCATTGTGCGCACTGGAAATACCACAGACACTGGACATGTAGGAGTGATCTAGTTTTAATAACGCTTTTATTTATGTTCGGTGTGACCTGAGCGGTAGTTGTCTGTGTTTCTAAACTAAATGGAATATAACTCCCGTCTTCCTTTTCTGAGCTTTTCAATACAACTCTGTTGTTTGCAATCAAAATCTCCTAGAAACAGGGGTTCCCGCTCTTGCTTGCATTCTTCTTTTCTTGACTTACTAGTAAGCACTAAAATGGGTGTTGAAGGAAGAATGTTTATGAAGCAATATATCATAAGTATGCATGCTAGTGCAGTGAAGAGATGTTCACCAAGATAGATGCAGCTCAAGATACACACAAGCTTTCCCTCTGTGACGAGCTCATTAAAAGTGAGAAGAATCTTAACTGTTGTCTCCAGGCACGTGGAGGACAAGAAGGTGCTCAAGACTAGTCAGCATGGATTTGCGAAAGGGAAATCATGCTTGACTAATCTGATAGCCTTCTATGATGGGATGACCAGCTGGATAGATGAGGGGAGAGCGGTGGATGTCATCTACCTTGACTTCACCAAGGCTTTTGACACTGTCCCTCACAACATCCTCCTGGACAAGCTCCGGAGGTGTGGGCTGGATGAGTGGTCGGTGAGGTGGATTGGGAATTGGCTAGATGGCAGAACTCAGAGGGTGGTGATCAGCGGTGCAGAGTCTAGTTGGAGGCCTGTGTTGAGCGGAGTCCCCCAGGGGTCAGTCCTCGGTCCAGTCCTGTTCAATTTATTCGTCAACGATCTTGATGAAGGCACAGAGTGCTCCCTCAGCAAGTCTGCAGATGATATGAAGCTGGGAGGAGTAGCGGATACTCCAGAGGGCTGTGCTGTCATCCAGAGGGACCTGGACAGACTGGACAACTGGGCAGTCAAAAACTTCATGAAATTCAACAAGGCCAAGTGCACGATCCTGCACCTGGGGAGAAATAACCCCAGACACCAGTACAGGCTGGGGACCGACCTGCTGGAGAGCAGCTCTGCGGAGAAGGACCTGGGCGTCATGGTGGACAACAGGTTGACCATGAGGCAGCAGGGTGCCCTCGTGGCCAAGAAGGCCAATGGGGTCCTGGGGTGCGTTAAGAGGAGCGTCTCCAGCAGGTCGAGGGAGGTGATCCTGCCCCTCTACTCAGCCCTGGGGAGGCCACATCTGGAGCACTGTGTCCAGTTCTGGGCCCCCCAGTACAAGAGGGATGTGGAGCTGTGGGAGAGAGTCCAGCGCAGGGCCACGAGGATGATCAGGGGCCTGGAACATCTGCCCTGTGAGGAGAGGCTGAGGGAGCTGGGCTTGTTCAGCCTGGAGAAGAGAAGGCTGAGAGGGGACCTGATCAGTGTCTATAAGTGCCTCAAGGGAGGCAGTGAGGAGGATGGGGCTGGCCTCTTTTCAGTGGTGGTCACTGACAGAACCAGAGGAAATGGCCATAAATTGAAGCATAAAAAGTTCCACGGGAACTTAAGGAAGAACTTCTTGACGGTGAGGGTGACAGAGCCCTGGAACAGGCTGCCCAAAGGGGTTGTGGAGTCTCCTTCTCTGGAGTTCTTCAAGACCCGCTTGGATGCAGCCCTGTGCCACGTGCTCTAGGTGGCCCTGCGTGTGCAGGGGAGTTGGAGTAGATGACCTCTAGAGGTCCCTTCCAACCTTAGGCATTCTGTGATTCTATGATTCTATGATCTCTCCCTTGTATTCTTAGCAAGAACATTTCTAGGGAAAATATTTTCTGGTAGTATCAGTACTTTCTTTTCATTTCATTTTCAAACTGGTAACATTTATGTTTGTGGTTGGTTGGTTTAAACCTTGGTTTAAATGTCACAGCAGGCACTCCTGAAATCACAGAGCTGGAGCTGGGCATTTCAGCGGTGGTTCTTTAGGCCCTAGAGTGAATTTGGAGGGAATATTGTACTTTGTCAGTTCTTGCAGTAATGCCACAATCTTTCTTTTCCAAAGCCTGTTATCCAATGGGGTTGTAGGGAATACTTGAGATATATATGGATACAAACATGTAAAGGACAACTGAGTCTGTCTATCACAGGAGTTGTTTTGGTTTGAGGAGAAAAGGTGGATGTTGCTTACCTATATGCCTTATTCTAAGCAGGCCTCTCTGGGATGAGAAGAATGAACTATATGCATTGGATTTGGCTGATCAGTTTTGCTGATGGTGGAAATGTGCTTTTCTATTGGCTGACATATATGTAGAGGGTAAAGGATTCATGTATAAAGGAACACTATGCTTCTACAGTCCTAGCAATTACCAAGAATTTCATCATAGAAATAAGTTAGATCATTAGATCATTATTTCAACAGACCTTACTGCTGTACTCTGGTGGCTATAGGCTTCCAATGGCGTCTCTACAAAATAAAGTGTGTTAGCAAGAAAAAAGAAAAGACTATTTCATATTTGTAAAAGTGTTATCTATTTGTCACCTGGGCACGTGGGCACACCACTGTTAGGCATCTGGATGGCTTAGCTCATTGCAAGATTTCTACAGCTTCTCCCTGTGTGTGATGCCACAAGCATTTGTGTACTTCACAGGACTCCCTGCTTGCTACAATAGGCAGCAGAATTTGAAGCATAGTAAAAAATGATGCAACTTTTATTTTGTTTCATTTGAGATTTTGGACTTTTGCTTTCCTAAGACTTCTGAAACAATAATATTTTTTTTTTCAGTAGTGTCTAGGTTACAAAAACTAGGATTTCAGCCAAGGCACAGCACGAGTAACACTGAATGACACTGATTTCTCAACCAAAGGATTGAAAATAAGGATAATCGGAGCTGAAGGTCATCACTTAGCAAGACTTTTCCTCTAGGCAACTCCTGTTTGTAACTGGAACTAAACCAGCTAATTGAGATCCTCTCTTTGAACCACCAGTTGATTCCCAGGTAGTCTAATAAACATTAAAAGCATCACAGGCTGGAATAAATTGTTATTAAAATCATACTGCTTCTTAGCCACACAAAATAGAAATTTGTAAATATAGGGCAGACAAAACTTTTTAGGATATTAATCAGATATTATGGATTAATATCCTAAAAAGTGTTGTTATTAAGAATAAAAAATATATTTATAGTCATTTGAGTTTAAGTCCAGCCAAAGTACTGTGGTTTTGTTCTCACATCTCTGCAAGGACTATATTCTATCTCAGCAAGTTGCTCTGACTTTTGTTCTAGAGATGATACCTTCATCACAGAACCCCCACCTGACTCATTCTATGAGATTTATTTTATTAATGCTTAAGTATTGCCAATGAAATATAGTATTTCAAAGGAAAATGGATCTACCTGTTTAAGCTGCAAATAGAATAAAATACCACCTGTTCTTACGTACAGCTAGTCCTGGCTGAATTTGGCTTTGTGGGGCTTCATACTACACAATGCAGTAGAAGGAAAAGGCTGAAACAACAGGAGGTAAGAAAAGTGTTTGAAGTTTCCTAGAAAAATGCACAATGATTCCTGAAAGTTATAACTGTGTAACATTCTAAAAGTGGTAGTGAAGAGCGTGAATACTTTGGGGGAATATAATCTTTTCAAGATCTTAAAAAAAATTCAGTGCCTTTGTTTGCTGTTCATTTTGTGAGATGGTTTTGTGGAAGGATGTTCAGTTGCTGTCCCCACTGGCGGTTACACATGCTAATCCCCTGGAAATAAGCTGTGCTTAAAAAAACAGAGCCTATAATAACTGTGAATATTTGATATGTTGAGGGCAGTGTATCAGTCATGTTTGGAAGCTGAAATTTTCTCCACGTCTGTCAGAGGAGCATATATCTCTTCCTACTGTAGTGCTCACACTGAGACTGACTCCAGTGCTAGTGTGGGGTTTATTTTGGTGATCTCTCACCCAATTTGTCTGTTCAGTAGCTAGACATGCTTGTCTGTAAAGAAAAATTTGGTTGTTTTCTTCTGGGGCTGATGTAATTTGCGTTTACAGAGTATTCACTAAATTAGACGGTTTGCTCAAAACGTGGGATTCTGCCAGGCAGAAAATGGAATTAGTTCATATTAGGATGAGTAAGATATATCCTGACAGATCCCGAAGAACAGGTTTTGGACTTTTTGCTGCATCAATCCATCCACTCAAGAGAAGGAATGTGATTTTAGAAACATTTTAACTGGGCTAATAGGTAACATGCTCTTTAACCTTGCTGTCAATGATTGAAAGAAAGAACCACTTCATGGCAGTGTCAAGAGCATGATGGATTCATGGTCCAAGTAGAATTTTGTTTGGAAGAAAAATCAACTTGTATCAGTTATACTGATAACCTCCATTTATGGTGGGGTGAGAAAAACTTTGATACAGTTCTTTTTAGACCTGAATTTTGCTTTCCTCATTTTCTCTGCTTCACAGATACAGCAGAGATGGACATTGTCCTTGAACACGGGAGGCAGCTCCAAGGTGAAGACTGTTACAGAGACCTTGGCTTCCTTGATTTTGGGAAATAGAAAGTTCACATGTACAGGGACAGACTGCAGGACCGTTTAAGAAAGATGCTAGTCATGCCTCCCAATACATTTCTGGAGGAGTATTTGAACTGATGGGTGACCTTAAATGGAATAAAAGGGTAATCTAGTGTCTATGGTTGTTCCAACCTGTGTCTGTCTAAAATCCTCATTTTTGTAACAAGATGCAATACTAGGTTTGATATATTAAAAATATAGGAAAAGCAAAGTGCAAAACTTAAAATAAAAGAAAAAAAAAGTGATAGCTACTATAAAGTTTCCACCACCCTTCAAATTTTGCTTCCTTGGCTGACAGCAGCTGGAAGTACCTCACCTGAATCTTCTTCAGAAGCAAAAAAATACGGAAGAGCATGAGGTGGAGTACTGAGCTGCATGTAGCTCAAAAAGTAGGGTCTAAATCCATGTTTTCAAGCATCTCTGACTATTCTTTAGGTTTATTACTTTTTTTTTTCCCTCCTGTCTCCCAGCTCCACATTGTCTTCTCTAATTTATTCCATATGTCTTAAGCTGAAATATACCATGGTATGGAGGAAATCTCTAATCCCTCTGAGGTTTCTGCTGAATACTGCTCAACTCTGCTGTCAATTACTTTATGCTACCTCCTGATAAAGGCTACATTAAAATGGCCTAAAAGACCAACTGCTTCCTGCTTTTCAAGCCTAGCTTTACCTTTTGATAGTCTGCCTTTTAGTATTAAAAGTCATAAATCCACCTTCTGGCTTATATTGTAACTTCAAGAGAGACAAGAAATGTCACCAAATCTTTGTGACTACAGCAGTATTTAGCACAGTGCTAATAGCAGGGTTGCGGCCACAGCAGACCGTGGCTCCTGGGAGAGCAGGGGCAGAGGAGCCACGAGGTGTCACACACAGCATAGCTTGGGAGGAAGTACTGGGGTTGTAGTTTGCAATCCTGACCTTGGGAATACAGATGTATACAGTGTTTCTGGGCTGTATTTCTTTATTGTTATCCTGGTGGAAAAATAATTCTTTCTACCCTCTCTCATTTGGAGCAAAAAGTAGCCACAGTTGTTCCATACTTTCCTGTAAGCCAAATCTGCAGAACTATTTTTAAAACTATTTAAGGAACAGGCTTGATAATATGTAGTTTACTTTGTTAATGGGTAACACAACAATGAACTTTTCCATCCTGGATATAACCTAGAGGGAATGTTGCATTGAACTGTAGCGTTGAATGTCCTGAAATAGTTTGTAAGGTTTCTTCTTTTTTATTTCTTTAAGGAAGACCTATGGCTTTTGCATAAGAACTGTTTGCAGGGCTGCATCCCTCTCTTTGCATTCTCATTTATTCTGGCTGCATGCCCAGCTGGCAAGGGCAAAATGCAAGATACAGCTGTTTCTCAGGGTCTAGCCCAAGAACGTGGAATGAATCAGGGACCTTTATCAACCTGTGCTCTACATGTTACTGGTGTATCTTTGGCTTTCCCTTTCCTAATTGAAACACTCTACTACACACACTTTTCCCTGGGGACAAAACGATGGAAAATTAGAGCAGGACAGACACTGCTCCTGATGTTTAAAGCATAACCAGGCTTGCTCCAGGTGTTTTAGTAATGAGAGATGTAAGGTAATTATTTAAAAGAGATTTGACTAGAATAAAACCCACAAATATATCTGTAAAAAGGGTGCTTATTAGATAAACAACTCTCTTATTTAAATACAGATAAAAACAGGTGGTAACAATTCTAATCATTCAGGTATTTTATTGAACCTATACTAAACTATGCTTTACTAGAGTAGCTTTCTGAACTTGCCTAAGTAGGTATTTAAGACTTTCATATTATGTATGAATATTATGTATTTCTTTTGGGGAACATATTTTCTGAGTTCTTGTTTCTTTTTAGTTTTTTTTTTTTTTAGATTTTGTTTTGTTTTGTGTTGGTTTCTAGACTGCAGATACCTATTATCACACTCTTTTATGTTTATTTTTTGTCCTGAAATCCTTAAGAAATATGTGAATAATAAATATGACAATCAAAGTCACAAGTTGATGGGAAAGTCTTTTAATCTGGCATTGAATTTCAGATGGTCATGACATTTCTCTTAGCACTCCATATTACATCTATTTTAAATGCAGTGCACATGCAGAACCAATGAATGAAAGACTGTTTTAAATGGATTCATGAAAAACAAATGACTTTAGGGGAAAGCAAGAAACCCCTCAGTAACTTAGCATACATAATAAGAAATAAATCCAGACAAAATCTTCCAGCTATGGTATTTTATTTTTTATTTCAATAAATCATAAATGATGATCAGTTTATAAGCATTTAGGAGTAGCTCAAATAAATGAAAAATGTGAGTTAGACTGATGCATATAAGTGAGTTTTGGTATTTTGCTTAAGGGTCCACCACTCATATATCAAACATAGTTGATTTATACATCCTAATATCCATCTCTACCTTCTGCAATTTCTTTTCAGTATATGTGAACTGAACAGAAATTCACTTGCAACTACACACACACACTCCAGCTTGATGTTATATATTCTGGAACTTGGTGTGCAGAGTAATGTGTTAGAATAGGTGACACTGCAGTAATTTTCAGCTATTGATATTAATTAAAGATGTAAAAGAATGGGAATCTTTTCATTGCAAAAAAACAAGAAAATAAGAATGCAATTTTATATAGAAAAATAAAAATGACTTTGCTAGGTCAGATGAAAAGTCCATGTGCTTTAGGAATATTTTTTAACCTCTGAGTATAGCTAGTAAGTGGAGGGAAATTTTTAAAAAGCACGTGAGCATTTTGAAGTACTCAGTAATCTCATGATGAGCCTCAGTTTGATTCTGTATTCCTCTTCTATCAATTCCTGCCATTCTATTTACCTTTTGACCACTATTAGTGAATTGATGTCTTGAAAAAAGCATCTTCAGTGACTCTACAATCAATTTTTATTTCTGTTAGTAATGTGCATATTTTGTACTTGTTTGCACCATACTCTATCACTCAGCTTGTCTTGAGTGATGCATTTTTGCTTTGGTTTGGAATAACATTGTTTTTAGCTACCACCTTGATTTTCAGTGGAAATTTTAGTAATGTTATGTGCATCTTATTTTGTGTAAGAATTTCACAGTTGGGCTTGTACTTTGACTGATCTTCTTGCACAATATCATAGACTGAACACTGAAGACATTCTTGAATATTTTTTTCTGATGCAGTTAAGGCATTCTTGTGCATTTTCCTCAGATATTAATAATAAGTATTACTTAGTGCTATAATATTGAATAAATCTCTAGCATATGCTAATACAGTAGACCCTACTGCAAGAAACTGGTTCAGTTCCAAAGTAGGGAAATGTAGGATTTAGAAACAGACAGAAATGAATGAGAGAGCAAGGGATAAATGTTAAGGTAAGACTAACTCAAATAAAATCACTGTTGTTCAACAAGTAAATCATAAGGTACACTTTAGATTTTTCAATGGTTTGAGTTAAACAGGTTAGAAAAATGGACTTTGTTATAGTATTTCATTCACAGACTTGTGTATAGGGTACAGCCATGATGTCAAACAAAACTACTTAGTTTAAAAGCATTAGATAGAAAGAGCTTCCCAGTACACCATGGAAAGGCACAGCAGCAGCATTAGCACTGCTGAAACCTAGCACACTGCTGCTCAGTAGCACTGATGAGTTGTATTAGTTTACAGAATCTAGCTGTGTTTTTATGGTTTGTGAAACAAATGAATAGTATTTAAACTGCACTTTAACATAACAAGATACCACTGTTCTTTCAGTGTGCTTTCCAGGAATAATTTCTCAGATGCTCCCTAGTAAGAAGTTTTGTTTGTTTTCTGTGGGCTCCATCCCAGTTTCTTGGACGGTGCTTCTTATCACTGCTTTGGAAGAAGCATAATAAATGGTGTCACTCAAATTATTGTTAGTGATGGACAATGGTTCAAACCTCCAGCGGTTTGGATCAGCTTGGCCAATTTCTGATAAACCTGGATTTTCTAAACTCAGGGAGGCTCCTTTGGCCACCTCTTTAACACTTCACTTTATTGTAAGCTCCTAGCAAGGGTCTCTCAAAGTCTGTTTGTTTTTATACTCTTTCCCTCACTGGCCTCAACTTGTTTTCACTCCATGGCAGATATTTGGCTTTCAATTGTTGGGCACTGGGATAAGGCAGCTTTGTTTCAGATTCATGAATCTCACTATTTAAGTGGTTATATGACCTTTACTCAGCTTTAAGGCTCCAATACATGCCGATGGGAAGGATAACTACACAACCATGACAAAAATGTAGCTTTGCTTGTCCAAAATGGACCAGCATGGGAAAAGTTGACACGTTGTCCTCAGAGTACCAAGAAAGTCCTGTACAGTAAATTACACTTTGCACATGCAAAAAAATGCTTTAAAAGAATCTTATTTTCAATATACTGGCAAAGCAAAATGTAGCACAGAGGGAAGCATAAATATTTCCTTTTTTATTTTTTTTTATTTATTGGTAAATAATCTTAAGTCAGTTGTTACTCTGGGTACACTTAACCTCTCTTAAGCGTGCTTAAGAACCTTTAAGAAGCTAAATCCCCTTTTCCTCAGATTTGTGTTGGACACTTGCTTCTATTTTAGTCAATGTTGTATGACTTAGACCATAAAATGGCTCTTTCTGGTTTAATCTTTCTGACTTAAAAATTATTAAGCATATCCTAAAGATTATGTTTTATTATATTTTTATTTTGTTTAAACCTCTGAGACTAAAAAGAAAATAAGCCAGACAACTTCCTTGGCAACCTCCTCTCTAGCCTCTGTAAAATCTCTGCCTTCCTGTGCATTCAGCAGATTTCAGCAGGGAGATCCATCTCCCTGACTTAGGAATAAATGACTTGTGGATGTGAGAAACTTAGCTTGCATCATGTCTTCATTTGGAAGGCAAAGCAAGCTCTACCTATCACTTGAATTCCGGACTGTGTATTTATCGCTGGAATGCTGGACCTAGAAATAGCAGCACACTCATGTGCACACACACACACACACTGGGCTCCCAAAGAAAATATTTTCAGAAGAAAACAGTGTCAGTGAAATCTGATGTGCCAGTTTGTTGAGTTTAGATGATGAAATGAATAACTTTAAGCCTTCTACTGAGTATTCTACTTTGTGGAATTTCAAATTCATTGGCTTAAAAATTTCCTTTTTTTTTTTTTTAATGGCACAGTTGAGAATCTAAGATTCTAACAAAAATAAAATTGTTATTATTTCATCAAATTACCTGCATTTCCTGCACTTCACTACTTAGTTTTACCGTTTTGCTAAATCCTTCATCAGTTGAAAGTTGTTTATATTCCAGATACTAATTCTTTTTTCCTTTCCTACAAACAAAGAAACAAACACTACACCTACAACAACAAAACACTCTTCTATTTAAAATATGTCTGGAAAAAAAACCTCATCAAAATATTTCTGGTATCTGTCATGGATTAACAGCTGATTAACGTCCAAGATAATCTATATTTTCAGGGGCTATAGAAAGAATTGTTTTCAGAAGAGGCTTTCCCTATTATGCATTCTTCCTTTCTTCTTGCAAAAATTTTGACATTTACTGGGACTAATAAAGCACAGAGCCGATACACTGATTTATTCAGCCTTGACCTTGGAGACACATACTTTCAAATTACTAGCTGAAAGGAAAACAGAGAGAATGTAAATTCTCTGTTCCTATGTAGTGTAATAGCTTTGCAGACCACCTGTGTATAATTTTAGGTTTGTACTTAGCCTAAGCACCAGGTAGTCTTAAGGAAGATAAGGTCTATTAACAATCTACTGCCACGTTTTTGGAAAGCATTTAAATGAATATGTTTAGTGATAAGTCTATCTGTGCATGGCACAGCATCTCTTTGAAAGCAAGTCTTTTGCTATTAAGCACTAAGCAAGTCTTAAGCTATTAAGGACTAATCTGTCCTACCCACTTGCAGCTCAGCTGGGATGCAGCTCCTGCAAATCCTTGCAGGGCTTACCGTGGGAAGTGCAAGTCTACCAACTCCATCCGCTATACATTTGTATCAAAACATACGCAGGCTTCAACTCTCTTGAGCTCAAGCTGTGGGTGAACTGAGAGTCACGTGCAAAAATGATGAAAAGATAAAATACAGAAGTAATCTTCTGCATGGAGAAGAGAGAAGCACGAGGCACTCTGCATTGTCTTTGTCGCTTCATCACATGGAGCACTTTGGCATTTGGGAAGTGCTAAAGAAAAAAGCCAGGGTGCTGAGGCTAAAGGTGAGGCTGGAGCAACGTGAGCTGAGGCTCCTTCGCCATCAGGCTGAGGAGGCTGCAGCCTGCCGGAGGCGGCCGCCCGGCCGCGGGGCAGCACTCTCTGGCCGTGGGGCCTCGCTCCGCACGTGCACTTCCCTGCTGGAGCCTCCGGCACCTCGGCATCACCCCCGCAACCGCCGGCAGCGCTGTAAGCGCTGCACGGTGATGAGTGCCTCCTGGGGCTGGGCAGCGGGAGAGATGGAATCCTAACCAAATTGTCTCCAATAGCCATAAAGATGCAGGACGGAAAGAGAGAGCACCTACGATCGCTGCATGTGATGTGTTCCTCATCAGGGCAATCTCTTGAGCTGTCACATCCTATTGCAATGACGCATGGGGGCCAAGCAACTAATTAGGCATAGGCTGGCTTTTGCTTATGAGGTGCAGGTTTATATAAAACTTCTGGGGAGGCAGCTGCTCACCATGTTAGGGTGCTCTCGCTCATCAGTGCTGGCTGATCTCTGTGGGAAAGGAACAAGACGGAGAGCAGACACTCATCTTGTTTTCCAGGGGCCGCTTTATTTGCAAGCACTCCTCGATGCAGAAGTGGGGACTGGAAACTGTAGCTGCACTGGCAGAAAGAGACACAGCCGCGTTCTGCTGGAGAAGCACATACCTTTGGGGATGAGCTCCATGTGCTCTTTCAGAATGTTTATATGTGCAAGAAAACACAGTTTCAACACCAGCTTTGGTACCTCTCAAATAAATGAGGCAAGAAAGTAAAACACTACTGTTTCACAAGCTAACTAATCTGGTCCTGGTTCCAGGCACTGCAATATATTTATAATGCTTCACAACATATGGTGTCTAGAGGAAATGCTACCTTCTTTCAACAGTCTGGCAAATGTGTTTTAAGACAGTCTAATGACAGGAGTGATTCAAGGGTTTTCACTGGTTTGCTCTGGCACATGAGTAATCTGGACAGAAGTGGTCTTTAGAAGACCTTTTTCAAAACCTTCCATGAGATAATGGTAGCTCTTACAGGAATTAATTCAAGGCAAAATGTTTTTACCTCAGTCGTCTCTTATGCCACATCTTTGGGTAGGACACTGTATTCTTTACTCCATACATCTGAGCTAGACTGAATAATTAATCTTTCTAATGAAATAAGTTGCAAATAAAACTCTATTCTGGGAAGTGGTGCTGCCCCCCTTGAGAAACGTAAGGATTTTGACCAAATAATGCAACACTTAGATCTAAATAGATGCTTTTTTTTCTTTTTCCTTTTTCTATTTTCCTTATACTGATACCAAATGTGTTGGCTGCTGTGGGAAGTGTCAGTGTATCAGTACAAGGGAACAATCATCAGAGAGAGCCGAGTTAAATGTTATTGTCGTCTAGCTTAGCTGAACTCATACAAAGGCATTATAGCCTGTAGCTCCTAACAGCTGGCCCCATTATAATTAGAATTTGTTAGCACAGTTGGTGGTGCACTGTCTATTTTTATGCTCTGAGTTTTCTTACTGGAATGTCTAAAAGGTGTTAGCATGTTGTACTGCTCCATCACTGCCTCGTGAAGGTGAAGCGTTGATGGATCATAAACTGGGTGCCAATCTTATAACAGGAATCATGTGGCGTGGGAGGCCTAAGACCACTTCTGGGAAAAATAGATGGTGATGAGTTGAGCATGGACTATCTGGGATAGGAAAAGTAAAGAAAGAATCATTTATGGGAAATACTTTAAGCCTGCTAATTGCTTGGCGATCTGTAGCAGACTTCCATTTGATTACACATTTGGACTGCTTCAAGGCACATATTGTTTCAGTATCTCTGGCTCCCAGCAGAACCCCATTGATGTTTGAATGCGTAAAGCGTTGGTTTGTTAATGCACATGCCTTACACTTTCACTGAAGACGAAACAAGCTGGGAATGGAGGAGGCGGAATTTGGGCCCTTCTGTGGCTGAGCTAATCCACAGAGGACGCAGAGATGTGCAGCTTTAGCCAAGATGGCCAGAAATGCTGCAAGTTTGAAAAGCACATGGGGTGCCAGCGACAACAGCCTTGGAACAGTAGGTTCTTTAGCAGACGGTTGCTTAAAAGCAGTATAACATCTAGATTTCTTTCATTCAGATCTACAGAAAAAAAGTGGTCGAGTTTGTGACCATAACAGTAGATGAGTTCAGATTTGTCTCTAATTTGTTAAATGACCTTTTGGAAATGTCTCATGAGTTTCTCGGTTTGAATTTCCAGTTTGGTGCTGCTGTGAGATAGATAAAGACTATGCAGCCCTGGGGGGCAGTTACGAACAAACACAGAATGCTGAAGGGTCCCCTGGTTTTTGAATGCCCGGCCAGCACACCAGTTACGTATGCCTCTCCCAAACTCACGGCTAGATGGAGTTTTGGCCTTCAATATTCTGAAGCAAAACAGACAGTATTCAATAGACAGTATTACAGACAGTATTCGATAGACAAAACTACATAAAGCCTTGATGAAATTAGCTATCAAAGATCTGAAATAATGCTATAGAACAAGCGTTATGGACTTACGAAGGGCTAGAAGAGGGACGACTAATAAATTGACTAAATTAAATGGATTTGTAAATCAGAAATCCATCCTGAAGCTCAGATATTAAATCTTTGTCAAATATATTAAAGAAGTCATAACAATAATGCATGCATCAAATACTTTGGAAGAAATATTTTTCAAGGTTTGAGATTTCGTTTCCTAAAAGAATTCTCACTTAATTACATAATTATGAAGGAAAATTTTGCAGCAATATGAAGGAATATTCTATAAGATGTCAGTGTATAATTCAGTATGGAATCTCTATATTTCTATATTTATGTACTACCTAGTCTGCCTGCTGCTGTTCAGATTAGTTCTTAAATATGCTGGGTTTTTTTTGTTTGAAAACAAATTTCATTTGTGACAACTTAAATATTGCTTTGAAACTCAGATGAAGTAAGAAGCAAAAAAAATGGTTGCTCAGAAACAGAATATGTTATTTTTCCCATTAGACTTATTCAAGAAGTGTATTATTTGCTCCCGTGTTTGTTAATAAAGAAAACAAATCCATCAAATCCAAAACAAAACTAATTAATTTCTGGAGGACAAATTAACTTAAAGACATTGGCCACTTATCTTTCTTTTTTTTTTTTTTTTCGCCAATAATATAGCATGTCTTTTATCATCATAGCTAATTGTTTATACTAAAAAGTCAACTGAAGCATTTCCTTACTGGCATGGATAATCTTGCCAAGTGGAATTATTAGGTCTGGTCTCCTGCCAGAGTTTACTCCCAGACTTCATTATTTAACCGTTTCTTTGTATAGAGCTGGGTTGTCATTGAGGTTGGCACAAATTACTATGCTACTTTTGTGCATACATTCACCAGAGCTGTGGGAACAAAATGAAAGATCTCGCATACACACAGAGATATTACAATAAGAGACCTCATTTCCTTTTGCAATAAGTTAACAGCATGTGGAAGGGAAAGCATGCAAAAACCATGTGTGAAGAGCACAAAAACCTCAGAACTTATTTTAAGAAAATGTGGATATGCATTCATTTTCTTAATTGCCAGCAAATAGTTCCTGACACTGTAGTTCTCTGTCACTTGAAACCTTGCTGCCTGACTGGTCCCCATTCCCTACACAGTATGATGTATATAGACAGACAAAACAATTTCTTGCTGTCTCGACTGCTTAAAATACGTTGCTTTTTGAAGGACCCCGTGGTCTAAAGCACACAGTCAAAACATTCTTCTGGTAATGTTGATGCACTGCAGAAATCTCATAAAACTGCCATGTTGAGGCATACTCTGCTTTGTGGTCTTCACTGTAAAGGTTATACAAGTGCTGGAGGGCACATGGCTTATCACAATATTGAGTAAATGAAAGCTGCTGTAATCTCAGAGGAATCCTTTATAGTTTTAAATTGACAGAAAGGATGAAAACTCTGTCAGAAGGAACATATCAGTCATCAGATGCATTTGACAAACCATTGCTCATTAAAAACATAAACAAAGACCTACCAGAGACACAGTGGAGCTGGATGTACAGAGCACAGCGGCCGCATGATTTCCTCTTCTTTCCTGAACACCACTGACCTTTAAGAAACTCAGAGCACAAATGTCCACCTGGAAAACACAAAGACAAGACTGCTTTGTTCTTTTTCTTTTCACTGTCTCCTCTCAATCCTTAGGTCATTATCTTTTTTATTATTGTTATTATTATTTGAGCTTCTTTTAGCTTCTCACTCTCTTCATATTGAACTGACCTTCATAAAACAGAATTTTCCATTGCTCAAGTGAAAGTCAAGTGAGGGCTCGGCTAGTCAGGCTGGAAGGAGAATCCCCATAGACAGTGTAAAAATGGAGGTTGCAGAAGGCCTCACTGACCAGCAGTTTCACTGTCTCCCTCCTCTCTCGTTGCGCCATAAGGCAAGTTGAGCCTTGAGGAGAACAGGCACTTCACTCTGGAATTGTGGTTTGGTAGAAGCAGCCCTGTGAGCTCAGAAATGTGTCTGTCCCTCTGCCATCATTGAGGCTGAGCTCTTCTTAGGCTTTCAAATCCTCATTACAATCTTTGCATTCTGGAGGCTCTATTTCAGTGACAGGAGGAAAATAGCATCTTTAAATGTAGCTTTGCCCTGCAAGGAAACAAGGGAGCCACTTTAAGCAGTTTCTTTTGCTTGAGTTTCTATGTATAAAAGGAACACATTTATTTTTGTGTAGACAAGAAGGAATGAATGAGAAAGAAACACAGGTACCAAGTGCAGTAATGGGAGCTGGGAACTCTCTGAATTTCTGTGTTTTTTAGCTCATGAGTTGGTTCCTGTGTCTCAGTGTCTCTGTCTTTAAAGCAGTGATTTTCAATTTAAGGAAAAGCTGTGCAAGACAACTTATTAGCTGATGAGGAATGATTCATTAGCAGATACTTTTAAAGTAGCATTATAAACACAAGGTATGATGATAGAATTTCCTCACCACAAGAAAGGCTATTAGAGAACACAATTTGATTTTTTTTGCTTACCGCAAAGAAAGTCTCCAGATCTGAAAAGAGCTATGTAGTGATCTGAAGGTTGGTAAGAGAGGTGCTTACATTTGTGCAAGCATCAAGGCTCCCTAAGTGTGAAAGGAGACTAAAGGAGTAACTCGCTTCTGTTGAACATCCTTTGTAATCACTAAATCACTAAAGAGAAGGGGTATAACTGGCAGCAGCAGATGTCCTCAGACATGGTTGTTCAGGATCTGTCACAGTGGGGAAAAAGCCAGTCCCTTGTGAATGTTGAAAATCTAGTTGTGTTTCAACTCTGTTGAAATCTAGTAGTGGCTCTGAGGCAAATATTTAGTTTATAAGAAAGGATTTTGAACAACAAAATGTACAAATCCATGTTAACTTAAGACTGGCTGCATATTCCTGCATCATAATATAACATCGTAGTTGGAGCCCCCGGGACGTTGAAGCAATTCAACCTCAAGTTTCTGTGGAAAGGGTGAAGGAATTAGAAGCAGACTGCCACAGATTTTGGAGCTCTGATATAGACAGCAAGCAGAAATCTAGTTTTTCCATGTCTCTGAATCACTGTGTATCCTTTAAACAATTGTTCCTACCATAAGTTTTCATAGTCTTGCTTCACAGCTGCTTGCCCTCATCACTTTCTCAGAAGGACCCTTTCAGTGGAGGAGAAACGTAATTATCTGCTGCTTTTTTTTCTTCTATGGAAATCTCCTCCTGAGAAAAAGTTTGTTATAGAGAGAAAGACTTAAAATATTTTTTCTCCTAGCTTTGTCTATTCTTTCCATCTTATACCACCTCTTTTCCTTTCTCCATTTATCTTCCTTCCCTTTCTATTTTTCATCATTTTCCAGCAACTCAGACAACTCAGTTTCCCTATATCTGTTTTTATGACCTCTTCTTTTCCTTCCATTCTTCCTCCTCTCCTCACATCTTATGTCAGTACAGATAGGATGTAAAAGCTCTTTCCAAGGACTGAGAACCAGACAAGAACCAGAGGGCAAAGGCCCGTGCCCTGTACTGAATCCTCAGCTCATCCCCAGGGAGGAGGGAGTGTGTAATCACAGCTCCATGGCTCCAGAAAGTTTTTCATGTTCCAAAACAAAATAAATGTAAGAGGTGGCAAGGCAGCCACAGTCCTTGCACATCTTCCTTCCATGGCCCCCACATAGGGTACTGGGAGCCTGGAGAAGGCACCTTCTGGGCCTTGTGTCTTGCCACCAGATGGCAGTCACCATTGGTGGGATTTCCTCCTCTCTCCCTTGCCATTCATCTCTTCTGGAAGTTGTGGATAGGGCTTGCTCCTGTTGACACTGCTATCTCACTTGTGATCTTTGGGGAACTCAGGATAAATGACAGCTGTTTCTTCAGTAAGTTTTCATATCATCAAAGGAGCCGGAAATCTGTTCCCAATTGTGGACTGGAAGAGGTTGCGCCCCACAACTTCACCACTCCCAGTTATTTTGTTGTTGTTGTTCTGGCCTTTTTTTTTTTTTTTTTTGGCTTTTAGAAGAGGGAGGTATCAAATAACTTTCCATTTTAAACCATCGGGAAAATTATATATCCTCTGCTTCAAGCAAATAAGCTTGAAAATCATAGAGCAGAAGGCCTGGGGAGCTCCTGTGGCTGCCTGAACATGATTACTCCCTGCCTTATCCAGTGGTATTTTCACAATTTTGGGGCTTGTGTATGTGGCATGGAGGATCACAGCACCCCAACCATCCTGCACCCAAAGACAGATTGGGCAAAGTCTTCCTCGTGTGCAGACAGGCAAATGCGGGCACAACCTAAATAAATTAAACTTGAATTTGGAACATTTCAGTGGTGTTTTTTGTGTGTCTGCATTTAGACAAATCGGCCCCTTCTTCAGGACTTCCCAAAAATCTCCTACTAACTTCATCTTAGCCCCTACAGTTGAGCTCTGCAACTTCTCTTTTGAAATTTGAGCTTGTCAAGCACCTTGTCTCTTCAGTTATGGAAACAATTGACTGTTACATGCATCACTTTCTCCTATTTGCCCATGCTAAGGGATAGTTTCCATTTTTTTCTGTTTTCTTTGTGTATACGGCCTCATTACTGTGTGTTCACTAAGAGGGAAGCAAAGACATTTGGGAATTCTCTCTTCACTGGAAAGAAAAGGAACAGCTCTATTCCGTAGTTACAACAGACATGCCAGTGGTTCCACACCAAAGGTTCCCTCTATGTTTTGAGTAATATTTCCTGAGGTACTGTATTCACACAGTTCTTCACAGCTCGAACATAGAATGCAATGTGTATTGCATTCATATATATCATGAATAATGTTAGGATGTCACTAAATGTTGTAATGACATTCATGCAAGCAAATGTTCTTGTAAGGGTGCTGGGCCTGGTTCTTAATCTATTTAATTTTCAGTGAGAGTTTTGTCCTTGCAGATGGCTGCGGTACTCTACAGAAACAGTTCACTATTATTTCCTAAGAATAATGAGTTGAAGTTTTTCTCTTGTATTTAGGAAGTCAGAGCTAAAACTTGTTTAGGCAGACGTTAGAAAAATGAGGTCTGAACTACAGAAAGAATAAATACAACAAAAGTAACATGACAGAAAATTTGTTTCAGTGGGTTTCCCATAGTATTTGTTTACTTTTTTCAGATATATGCTGTTGATGATTTAAATATTCGGGGAAGTAGAGTGAAGCACTTACAGATGAGGTCGAAGTCAAATATATTGTGTGATGCTGAGAGCTGGAGGCTGTAAAGTGAGATTTGGCTCCATGGTTATTTCTGACAATGTAACAGTTAGCTTCAAAACCAAGATTTAAGAGATTTGATTGCTCATCACCTTCTGGAAGTTTCTTTTCTAGATTTCCTAGGAAAATACTGAGGGAGGTCTCAAGTGTTCTTGCATTTGTCAGGATAAGCCATTGGTTCCTTCCTAGTCCATATATTAAAGAAAGGCTGATTTGAATTTTCATCTTTTATGTTTTTCTTATACATTTCTTGTCAGGGACTGAATGCATTTTCAAGGTAGTACCTGAGCCTGCTGATCCTGAAACAGACACCCACGATGTAGTAACCTAACAACCATATTTGAAGTAAAATTTGAAGTTTAATTTGGTTTAAACAGAAAGACTAATTCAAGGAAATTTCACAACACAATTTAGAAAGTCTGGGAGAATGTTTCTAACAGAATTACTGAACTTTTACTAATGCTGACCTTGAATTCCACTTTTGCTAAACGTGGATCTTTTTCAAGAATAGTCTCCTTGCCATTCTGGAGCTGTAGAGGGGTTTGTTAAATGAGCAAATGTTAACGTTATGTGGATGAAGGAGCATGTTTGTTCCTTCTTCTCTTTGGAGCAACACAGAATTTCTGAAAATTATTTTATTTTTCTTGCTTGTTTGATTCTTTTTAATATAAATTCAGGTGTCCTCTACAGCAAAAGTATAGAGAATCAAGGTACATAGAATCTAAAACTGTTACAGTTCTAGGAAATGAGATTGAATTCATTTTTTTTTAATTCCTTAGGGTATTTTGTTCTCTTCTGTTAGTGCTTATTGACACAGATTTCTCTTTAATCGTAGTTCTTCAGGCAGCATCCTGTTATTAAAATTTACTTCAGCATTCACCCTGAAAGCCAGTTTAGCTGCAACGTCTTTGCAGAGTATAGCTTTTGTACCTCCTTATTCAATAGATATTATTTCTATGATTTTTTTCTCTATGGGAAGATATTGTGGTCTGTACAGAGAGCAGGGATCCAGGGCATAAACATGGTCATAATCATCTTGGCTGTGCTATTTGTGTGATATAGTGTGTATATATTTTTAGGGGTTGATATTTTTAACGATATTTTCTATACCGTAGCACTTAAAATGATTTCTCTGCCTCTCCTTTCTTTTTCTTTTGCCTTTTTTTTGTTTCTCTATCTCCCAACTCTCCTCCTCTTTCTCCTTTCCATCTGTCCCTTTTCCTTTCAAACTCTCAAACTCTCTCTCTTACATTAGAAACTCTGTTCCTAATGTATTAAATTCGTATAAAAATGCATGGATTTTATGCTGTAAAGTATAGGTCTTGGGGCTAAAACAAGGCCAGGTGAATGATGGTGTGAGAACATTAAATTTTTCATTTCCTTTTAAATTCAGAAGTTAAATTGTCTTGTGATTTTTATCACACAGTCTTATTTTCACACAAACGCAATTCTTTGTTTTTACAAGTATCAGAGGAAAAATCTGGATTTGTGACAAAACTTTTTTTAAAGAAAGAAATCAGATGACTAGGTACACCTTGAATCTCAAAGATGAAGATAAGATCATAGTCCATATCAAGCAGCACATCAGAGAAACAGATAGAAAAGCAGTTGTCAAGATTTATGAATAATGATCTCTATGAGTGCGGGCAATGATACATTTAAGTGTTTTTATATATTCAGATATATTTTTCAAGAGTCAGACTAGTTGATGCTAGAGGGTTAGCATCATATCTTTCATGCATATACTCAAACCAATTATGTCTTAGCAATATTCTCCCAATACAAAACCAAAAGAATAAAACAGAAAATGAAGCTTATATGCTATACTATGGCAAGCAGTGCATTCACTGCATCTCCGTTTTTAAGAACAGTGATGTGAGAATAATTGAACACCCAAAGATTACCTCTGAAATACACCAGCCCTTGGAGGAATCCACATTTCCTGTGATCAACCTCCAAGAATATGACTGTGATCACAAAATCAGCATCAAACTCCTCTTACACAGGCCTCCCCCATCCCACCACCTATAGAGTCCCGGCTACTACAGTCTTGTCGTCACAGAGTAGATGAGGAGACAATTACTCAAACCAACTTAGCAGACTCTTGGCCTGCTCAGGAGGCTGAGGTGACTGAATGCTTATTATTTGACAGACAGAAAGTGGAAATGAACTCTCAAAGGGAAATGAGACACTGTGAAAAGCTGAAGAGGATCAAAAGCAGCATCCTTAATTCCCAACTGGGAATACTTCTAACTGGAAATTCCCACCCTGGGCAATATCTACCTTGCAGATATTTCTGTGACTGTGGCAAATGAAATATGGGGGTATCTGGAAAAGCAAAGAAAAGAAAGTATTATTTTCAGCATACAGTGAGCATGGCATTTCATTTTATCTGCTTAGACTGTCTCTCTCTAAGGGTTATTCTACTATATGCTGATCAAATATGCCACTCCTTAATCACTGTAATCCTTTCTGATCAATCCTAAAAGGTGCTTAGCAGTTCCCAAAGATGCTCAGCAGTTCTCTGTAGGATTGGAAGTTATGTTTAAAGTTCAAGAGTTAGTCTGTCCACTTAAATCTCTGCTGATTTAGCAGGGTAAGCCTGTGCTGGAGGCAATTTTTAAGCTTTTTAATCTTAAAATGCTTGATTTCTTAGACACAGAAAGAACTGCTGTTTGAAGCTGATCCAGGGAGGGGGGAGGAGGTGAGACCTGGCAGATGTCAATTTGAGCCCCAGGAACAACAACCTCCTCTCAGCAGCCCTACCCATCAAACTAATAGTTGTTCAGCCTGATCTTGCAGTGCCTTGTGTTTTATTTCTGTTCAGTTCTTCCTGAGATAAGGTACTAAAGAAGGGAAAAAAAGTCGTGGAAGGCAAAACACACACAGCCGTCTGCAACCTTCTGTCACAGTCAAGCCTGGGGTAAAATAGTTTGTGATGTAAATGATCCTCTCATGTATATCATAAGATTGTTTGATGTGAACACTGATTTGCTACAATGCCTGACGTCAACCTGTGGGACAATATACCTACAAAAAGTGTAAGTTTCACAGTAGCTCAGTAGTGACAACTGAAGCAAATTTGTGGGCCGGTGGTCACCAACAGCTGAAATGAGTAGCTCAGTAAAATAAATGAGTCAAAAGGAATATTTAAAATAAAAAGAATATATTATTATAAGGACTATTTTCTGTAGAGCATTTCCAAATTGCAACTATCTTGTAATGCTTACATTAGAGATTCAAGGCTTCATAGAATCATAGAATCACAGAATCACAGAATGCCTAAGGTTGGAAGGGACCTCTCGAGGTCATCTAGTCCAACCCCCCTGCACACGCAGGGCCACCTAGAGCACGGGGCACAGGGCTGCATCCAAGCGGGTCTTGAAGATCTCCAGAGAAGGAGACTCCACAACCTCTCTGGGCAGCCTGTTCCAGTGCTCTGTCACCCTCACTGTCAAAAAGTTCTTCCTTAAGTTCCTGTGGAACTTTTTATGCCTCAGTTTGTGGCCATTTCCTCTGGTTCTGTCAGTGACCACCAGTGAAAAGAGGCCAGCCCCATCCTCCTCACTGCCTCCCTTGAGGCACTTATAGACACTGATCAGGGAAGGCTTAAGCAGAAAAGATTTCCTGTGGAAGCGGCAGCTGGTTGACAATCTATTCCCATCGACATATTGGCACAATCTCAGATCAGCAGGAATATGGTATGGTTGTAACGTGCGCTCCTGAAACTAGAGTTTGGCTGTCAGAAGTCACGTTGCCATCGTAACTGATTTCGTTCTATTTGGTGGAAACCCGTCTTGTAAAGTTTAGCGCTGTTAAATATCCTGATCTCAAAGTGCAGAGGGAGAAAGAGTGCCAGGAACAATGGGAATTTTGTCATATAGCTTTGTATCCAGAGCTTCAGTGTAACCTAGAGCCTGAGGGATTATCCATCTCCTCAGATGGGGAGGGAACAAGGAACAACATGAAAAAACATTAAAATATTGTTTTTTTTTTTTTTTTCCTGTCAGGTAGAAGATGGGGAAGTCCATGTTTTATCTTTCTAAATAGAACTGCTGTGATTCCCTGGACCACATCAATCACAAAGCCTCAGGCATTTTTTCTTTGGGTGATGGCATAACTCAAATGGGGAATTATTCTCCATTTATCCCTTTGTAGCAGAGATTCCCTAAAACATTTGCATCTTTAAGGATTGAGACATACATGTCCAGTAGTTGGCAAGCTACTGCTTGCCTGTCATAATGAAATATCATTCAAAGAATTGTTATCTCGTGCAAGTACTTTTATAGGTTCTTTAGTAGTACATACCAAGTGTGAGGCAGGATACAAAGACTAAAATCTGTAACTTTATGCATAAATCTGCAAATATAACTCATTTTTGTGCTGGATTGAAACACTGAGCTTCATTACAATGTTTTCTGATTCTAGGTTTGACATTTCCTGGAGGAAACAGACATTTGGACTGTTCCAGATACTTATTTTTTAAATTAATATTTTGGCTTATTACTGAAAAATAAAACTTGTGGCTCTTGAATTCCATTGTCCTTTTAGATCTAAGTTAATACTGACTTAAGTGTCATTCAAATTAATCCTTAAAAGCCACAACAGAGTCCCCTAAGTACATCAGACAGTGCAAAATGGCTGGGAGAACCAGTGCTGTGCCAATGTAGGGCGGGTGGGCAGTGGAGGAGGGATGAGTGATTCGGAATGCCTTTCTGCCTTGACTTTAGTTACTATGAGCGTTTATATTATGAAACCAGAGAGCAAGCATTCTCTACTTAGTAGAGTAGTAAATTGGGTGGCACAGAAACTTTGACTGTAAGTTATTGCTCTTTTACAGCAATGTTCAGTTCATGCACAGTTTAAATTTTAGACGTGGAATGTACCATTGAAAAAGAAACAAACCTTACTTCAGCCTCTTCATTTTAAAACCAGGCACTGTTCAGGCACATGGCTCACTGGAATTCTCTTATGTAAGAGCATGGAGGAGGGAAGG
>VWPW01010049.1:0-57050 GCA_013389825.1 Crypturellus undulatus
GAAACTCTGACCAGGAAAGCTCACACATGACACAGCCCCAGGTGACCCCAGCACAGGACATAGCCCACTGTCACCATGGGCAGCCAAGGGGATTTTGGTGAACCGATGCCAAGCACTTGCTCTCTCCAGTTTCAACGTGGCTCAACCCAACAGAGCACAGAACAGTTACCTCCCCTTCACCAGCAACACAGCACCCACGTCAAGCCCATGGTCTTACCGTGCCTTTGCTGGCTGCCCACCACCTCCAGAACAGCTGAATAACCCTGCTGCATTGCCACGTCTTGGCTATTCGCATGACTTATCTCAATATGTGAGACACTGTGAGGCAGTGAAATCAGAAATTGCAAGAAATTGCATTGCAGGACCACAAAGGGCTTTAGCACAAATGTACTCATGAGGGCAGGACACATGGCATTTTTTCTTCATCAGCTTACACAGCAGTGACAAAGATCCCACAACGTGTTCCTCAAAGAACATGATATTCTTGAAGGGGGAAGGCCCAGAAGAATTAGCCTCCAAGTATGTGCTAAGAGAACACAAGAACGAAGAGGAGGAAATATAAGGGAAACTGCATTAAGGCAACCAAAACAGAAATACAAATATTGCCTGATACAATGGAAACACTAGATCTCACCTTTGGTTAGAGATATAAATATATAATACCAGAATAAGGTCACATCATCTCCTGCTTTGCGTTAGCAGCACTGGGAAACACAAGGAGGGATGTTTTAATGGATTCAGTGTTGTCCTGCGTCCACCAACATCAGTGAACATTCACAAATATCTTAGTACAGCATCTTTACAAAGTCAATGCTATGCTCTTAAGAAAAATTAACATGTGGGGGGTTCTGGTGTTTGTTTTTTGCTTTTAATACTTTGTGCAGAGTGAAGAAATTATGAAGAACTGACAGGATTTTGCTGCCTAATTACCATTTGTTTGCTTAGTTATTGATTCTGAGGCCTTTCAAAATCAAAAGGTGGCAACAAATTGTACAACATGATGGCAACAGATTGACCGCTCTGGAATAATTTGTTTTTCTTATAATGGAGGAGAGCCCAAACATATCGGACAATGAAGACAAACACACAGAAAATGAATCCCAGTTATGCAGAGGATAAATAAAAAGGGCTGACGCAAGTGGACTGAGGACTAGAACTAGGACCTGAGAGTTCATGAAATCTATCTGGAGTACAGGAAGGCAGGCTTTTTTCATGCAGAAAAGTTTTCAGTGGAAAAAAACAGCCTTTTTTCAAAACCAGCTCTCTCTCCGCCAGAGACCTATCAAGACAGCACTATCACTTTCTACTCTTTGTGCTATTTTCTGCCATGTTTTACTGACTCGTGTTAGAATTTGAGATACACACAAAACTTCACTGGTACTCAGGTCATCCACACTGGGGATGGGAACTCCATTATTGTCCTCCCTTGAGTTTGAAGTGCAGGAATTGTGTCAGTCAGTTCAGGCTTGCATGCAAACTCTGATATTATCGCCATGCTGCTGCGGTGCCATCCCCATGCGAAAGGGCCACAACTCTCAGGTCTCTGGAAGGCAGAGGCAGCACAATGGGCCTCCCTGACGGATGGGGCACCCCAGGGTTTTCCTCAGTCTTTCCCTTCCTCTCCTTAGGTTTTGGATGAAGCCTAAAGCAAACAGAATCAATTCCGTCCCCAAATCCAACAAAATACTCTGCTAACCTTGACTCCGGAACCTGCACGTCTGCTTAGTCTCCAAGGAGAAACCACCAGCACAAACACTTCGGCCTCACACCATGACTAATGACTAAATAATTAAAAATAAAGCAAGTTTAGAAACCCGGAATGCAAAGCACAGAGCTGCCATAGGACCCGAAAGCACTATAAGGACTAACTCTGCACTAATGCCTCAGGCTGACTTAATACGGTGACTCAGAACTCACTCAATTATGAACCTGTTTCTGCTACACCTCAGTACATTTACAAGTGTGTTAATTAAACTGTATTAACTACTGCTTGGAAAATAATAATAAAAAAGAGGTAAAGACCATCATGAGCTTGGAGTCTTTGATTTTTATCATCACCAACTGCAAGGGCATTTTAAATCTTTGTCTCTCACCAAAACTGTAAGATCCTAAGCACCTAAGTCACTTTCTAACAAAGCTAAATGTGTAAGTGCATGTGCACACCTGCAAAAATTATTCTGGATGAAGTGTTTATCCTGAATTACTTTAATGTTGCTTTCAGTTTTAAGGTGGCCACAACCTCGTTTATTTCAATAGGCTATAATTGAGTTTAAGAGAGGGAAAGTAAGTGGAGAGCGAAGGCACAACTCTTTGAATCCTGCAGTCTTAATCACGTTTTCTCATTTAACTACACCTGGAATTAGCTGGAATGTCGTTAAGCTGCTTCAAAAGCCACATCATTTGTCCATTCTGACTAACCCTCCTGCAGGTCCCTATGCAGAAAGGGCTTGCATGAGCTGCCACGCTGGAGAACACGACAGGGTGTCAGCACTGAGACACAGGCAGAGCTTGTGTTCAGAAGCGCGTTCCCAATCCCAGCTAAAACACCGAGCCAGGCGCATCCTCATTAAAATGACTACTTAGGATGTACAGCCAGCCTAGCAAGACCGCGCAGTTTCTTAGGAATAACTGAGAGCGATTTTTTTCTGCCTTGAAATGCCCACTTACTCACAGAGGGCTTGATGCTCCCTGCACTCTGAGTAGGCTGCTTCACTACGAAGATATGCACGAACCAGGATATGCATATGTGCATTTGTAGGCTTAGACACAGATTTATATTGCCTGAGGGGTGTTGATAAAGCTAATATATTTTAAAGCATTTTACGCTTAGAGATTTATGGCTTCAGAATTGCAGAAAAGAGACAGTACTGCCACGAGATAATAAAGTGAGTTTTTCATCTTTAAAACATCTTTATTCACTCACGTCAAAATACCCAGGGATATTTTGGTGCTAAAAAGGGCTGTGGAATAGACTTGCTTCTCTCTGCTAGTAGGCAAAGGTTTGCCTCCTTTTTCCTCTCATTATCCTGGGCATCTATTATAAAGTAAAATATTCTATCACAGCAAAAAAAATCAAGACTTCTCTTTTATCCTCCTCGTCTTGTAGCAATGCCTGGAAATCCTGATCAGTAAATGATGAGTATTCTTCAGGAGGAAGCAGCAAACGCAAATCTGGCAGAGAGTATTTATCAAATATAAATACAGGGTCTGTGCTCTCAGGATTATCTGATTTTCCCTTGATGGAAAAAAAAATCCACAAAAATTTGCAATCCTAAATTTATTTTTCAGTTTAATGGCAGCGAGAGGCAAAGTATGAGTGGGCAGAGTATACAGCAAGTACCAGCATGGCAGGTATGATTAACTGGGACATTGGATGTAAAGTCATAGAAACATTGCTGGGAAGGGAACCCTGGATGCCAACTAGTGCAGCCTCCCGTTTGGAGCAGGACTACCACTAACACTAAATCTGGTCAAATTTGTCCAGTTGAATCTTGAACTTCTAAGGATGGGGACCCCACAGTCGCACTNAGTTTAATGACAGCGAGAGGCAAAGTATGAGTGAGCTCTATGTGGTGGGCAGAGTATACAGCAAGTACCAGCATGGCAGGTATGATTAACTGGGACATCGGATGTAAAGTCATAGAAACATTGCTGGGAAGGGAACCCTGGATGCCAACTAGTGCAGCCTCCCGTTTGGAGCAGGACTACCACTAACACTAAATCTGGTCAAATTTGTCCAGTTGAATCTTGAACTTCTAAGGATGGGGACCCCACAGTCGCACTGGTACCTGTTCTGATGGTGTTCTAGCAGCCTTGTGATGCTTTTTTATTTATTCTCAGGCGTCCAATCTGAATCACACCAGAACCTGTGGCCATTTCTTCTTGTTTTACTATTTGTCAACAAATTAGCAGCGTGCACAAGGTCACTGAAGGTGCACTCTATCTTTTTTGTCACTGATGAAGGTACTAATGATGCTGCCCCACTACTGATGCAGGCGCTCTGCTCATCAGCGGCTGCCAACGGATGTTGAGCCATGGGGTGCCACCGCTTGAGCCCAGCAGTCCAGCCAGCTTCTACCTCCTCCAACACATTGTACGTGCAGGCAACAAACAGCTTTAAGAGACTGATGTGCTCTCATCCCACTAACTCATCTTTCCTGAGCCTGTTCTCAAGGTCAGGCTCTTATTGGAGTTGCTACAGCCATTCCCTTTTACTTTTTATTTTCCTCAATGTACTTTTCTCTCGCTCCCCTGCTCCAAACTGCCTTTGCCTAAAGCATCATTCTTAAATTAATTATCACAGAGCTTTAGACTGCAGAAGACTATTGTCCTAGGCCTCCACGGGGACTTGGGGCTTTTCTTCTATAGCCCGAGAACACACCAAGGCCTTTACCAGCCCTGACACTGTGACGCATGCTCTTCTGGGACATTTTTAGAGGTTTTATAAATATAACAGTTAGTTTTTCCTTCCAATTCCAGTATTAAATATTTGGCCTTGCAGCTCTATCCAAGACTCAGGCGCAAACAGAAATGGGGAAACCCCGTGGCAAATTGTGGCCCAGACTCTGAGACTTACAACTATACAAGCTGCTCTGCCTGGGCCACATGATAAAAAACATCACGGGGCCTCCAGCCAGGAATGACCATCCACCCGCTTGTTGTCACAGCTGGAGATCAAGTACAACCTTCGCTTCACTTTGGAGGGCGTAGAAGTATTTCTCCTACAAAGCGCAACGCACTTAATGCTGCCCTAGGAAATCGAAAGGCGACAAAAAACAAGGACTCTGTACGGTACCTTCATAGGAGCGAGCTGGATGGGAGTGATACATGAGGGGTCCACCATGGGCTTGGGCCTGTTCGCCGTGTCTGCTAGCAAGCTGTGCCACTGCTGAGGTAGTCCAGTGAACTTCTGCTCCCGGTGATCGAACCCCGTGTGAACTCGATGCTCAAAGTTGGAAGGGCCGGAAATTTCAAGCCTTTTCTTTTTTTTTCCGAACATGGTGGAAAAACCTGGAGAAGTCATGAGGAAACAGGAAAGAA
Organism: Crypturellus undulatus; assembly: GCA_013389825.1. Lineage (NCBI taxonomy): Eukaryota > Metazoa > Chordata > Aves > Tinamiformes > Tinamidae > Crypturellus > Crypturellus undulatus. The sequence goes on from VWPW01010049.1 coordinate 5,041, forward strand.
AGGAAAAAAAAACTTTCAGCTTTGCTTCCCTTGGCAGCCAGTCTCTCTGCTATACTGATTATTTCAGCATACACCACTCACCTAACGTTTGCACAAACTTTATTCCACAAACACTCTCTTGGAGGTCTATGCCAGGAAAGCATTTGTCTGACCTCCTATCACAGGTCCTGAGATTTTAACTAACCTGCTCTGTATTATATACATATTTGTATTACCTTAAGAAGAAAAGGAAATGCTACTGCCCTCAAGGACAATGGCCAGATTACTGAACACAAACAAAGAACTTGCCATTTAAAACCATACACCAGATCTTGGTGCCAAGACAATTCATCCCAGCTGAGAATCTAGTCCTTACATATTCATATTTAGGTTTCACCTTGCAGAAATGAGAGGATTTACTAATAGAGCATCTAAATGAAACAAAATGCACAGAGAGCTTGGATCTAATTCTAACCTGTCCTAAGTACTTTCATTTGTTCTTTGTAAATGGTTCTGCTGACCTATGGCATCAGCTCATACAATAATCATGCTGACATGGTGCAACTTGTCTTTTGGAGAAAAAATGATTTGCTGTGAGAAGTGAGTCATGCTTTGAGTACCAACCGCTAGACAGAGCTGCCTCCCCCAACACAGCATGAAGTGCAACAGCATTGCTAGGGCAGAGGGAGAATCAGCCATGTGCAGAGCACCTGGTTTTCTGCCTTTTGGCAGGTGCATCTTGCTAGCTCCTGGCTAGCAAATCCACGTGGCTTTAGTTACAGCAAAGACCCTGCTCACTTTGAAAGGTGGCAGGAGTAGCCCTTTGTGTTGTAAATTCAGAAGCTTTTACAATCAGGGCCACAGCCCAGCACCAGCCCTAAAAGCTGAGGGCTCAGCTGAGTGTAAGTTTGTATTTCAAGGACTCAGTATAGGAAATAGCCAATACTTCTGCCATTTGGATTACTCCTTAAATGTGGAGGCAGCAAAGTAGAGCCTAATGATTTTGTCTAGGCAACCTCAGAATTTGTATTTCTTAAGTACTCCAGAAACCTGCTGCCTAAGGAAAGGATAAATTCCTGGACACTTGTAGAAAGAGAAAAGTTCTGCAGCTTTTCCATGAAATACTTTCCTGTCCCGGAAAAATCCTATCAGTTTGCTTTCTGTTGTCTTAAAATAGCCCTCCATCTTTATCTCATCAAGTCATTTCAAGTCAGACTTAATAAGTCCTACAGCAGCAAGAACAGAAACATCTGACTGAAACAGCTGGGCAGGGAGGCCAGCAGTTCTATAAAATAGATGTATATCACAAGAGACACTTAGCTGTAAAGATGCCAATCTAACTTTTTTGATTCTGGAGGTGCAACTGTTGGAGACGAAAACCGCAGTGAAGAAAAGGAGGTCACATTTCTGCATGAGAGAGGGATAAAAATCAGATATTATTCCATTCTCCTTCCATTCATCAGCTTATTTAAAGTCAACTTCCATTATTTGGAAGTTGATCCTTGACTGCTTAATAACTTCCCACTATTTATTTGCAGACAACTGCCCCTCTTGCGCGTGTTTTCTTGGGCAGAGCAGACCTGCCTGTGCCTTTCTTCACAAGTGTTACCTTTTAAACCTCTCTGGGTTTGTTACCCATCTCCAGACTCTGCCCAGATTTTACCCCGTCTCCTTCCTCTTTTTCAAGAGCACATCAGTTCCTCAGGGTTTCACAGCACTCAACCAGCCTGCTGCCACCAGCCTGTATCTGCTCTCCGTCAGGCTCTAAGAAACCAGGACCCCAATTATAGGAGCAGAAGTGTTTCCAGCCTAACCCAAAGATTTCATCTTTGGTCTCAGTTCAAAGGCTGTTCACAGGACTTGAACGGAAGCAGCCTACAGTTCGGTTAGTAGTTGGCACTTGACATTCATTAGCTGGGCTCCACGACTCACCGCCAGCTTCAGATCAATAGGAGTGGATTGATTTCATTTACCTTCTAGGATTTGAATCTATAAGGTGTATTGGAGTCACATTTTAAACCAGCAGTTCTAGAAATGTACTTCTTTATATAATCAATGCGGATATTTGCAAGGTTTCAAAACAGCATGTAGGCCTTAATGCAACTGTTGGAGGCTTAAAGCTCTGCAGAGCCCCAAAAGACACTAGATGAAACCACATAAGCTGCAATACAGCACCATCACCATTTTATTTTAATATACAGCAAATTAATTCAACAAGGCATTACTCTCTCTTGGTTTCAAATTGCTTTTTGTTAAAGTGCTCTCTTTTGTTAAATGCTACTGCAGCTAGAAGTAAACGTGAAATCGCGCCCAGTGGTAGCTCTCAGCGAGCAGCACTTTTACTTTCTCAGGAGAATATTTTGGTCTTGATTCTGATGCCAAGGCCACGCTCTCACAACAGGGAGATGTGTTTGAAGTATGGGCAAATGGGACTTGCCTTCCCTTCAGACTGCAGCTCACGCTTAGATCAGCTTAAATTGACTGTGAACTGGGGAGATGGAGGTACCAGCGCATCACATCACGAAGGATGGACTCACTCCCCACGAGGACCCAACTGAGCCATGTGCTGAAGACACAAGAGACCTGCTGTGGCTGGAGAACAGCTTCTCTGGGCCTCCCAGCTGTGACCAGCGGCTGAGGAAACCCAGCCAGCTCTGAAGGACATGAATAATAAATGCTGTGTGAAGTGTAATGCCTTTACACTTCACCTGCCAGCAGGGTCTCTCCATTTCACTGAAAAGCAACTCTGATTTTCCCTTACCACCGTTTCTTTAAATTACTTTAATTAATATACACAATAATTCTAAGGATGTTTCATTTCCCCGACTTCGCTCAAACCCTAGAGCATTCTGTGCAACTGTAGGCATAGATACAACATGTTATAATATCACACATGCATATGTTTTTATTTTGCTAAAAGGAAACATTTTGCCGGATTTCTGTTATGCTCAAGTTGGGGTTTGGGAACAGAAGGTTAAGTGACAATTAAAGTTGAGACTGCAGCTGTGTGTGCTCTATACACACACTGATCCTGGGCAGCAAGCAGTCTCTGCTGCTGGATGGATATCACCCCACAGCCCAGGTTTTCAGGAGAAGGGTTACAGCTGCAACTCCCAGAAACTCAACAGATAACCTGAAGCACTCTGTTTCCATGCCTATGAAATCCCAAGCATGTTTGCACTCATAAAAATAATGCCTGATGTCCAGGTAATAGCTGCGTGCCCACACTGCCCACATAATTCAATGTACATAGTCTTAACCTCAAAAAAGAAGGGATGATTTATTCTTTTTGTCATATCCCTTCTGATACTCACTTAATCAGGCGAGGAAATAGAAAACATTCTGGATGAACAAATAAGCGAGAAAGCTCTCCAAAGTCCATAAAAAATCATTTGGGGAACAAGAGGTAACTACATGCCAACTGCTGAAGACAAAGCTGACTGACTTCCCCAATCACCCATGATGCTGGAGATAACATGTACAAGGCCAACGTGACAAAATTTCCATCAAGAGCACAAAATGCCTCCTATTCCCAAACCAAAATGCCTCCTATTACCAAAGAAGTTAATGTTCTGTCACACAAAAGTGCAAGCCTTTTGCTGTTGTGGCAGAGCACAGCATTAGTTCTTGACAACAGGCAAACATCCTGCCGAGGGCTGGGCAATCACTTCCATTTAGCAGAGGCAAAGGGAGGAAAGTGACTGCAAGGAGGCTGCGCAGGGCTGCCTGCGAGGCACGACCATCTCCTGCTATTCCTGTCCGTGTCGGGGCGCTCGTAGTTAACCTAATTATTCCTGACAGCATCCAACATAGTCATGAGCAAGCCAGTTCTCTTGGCAAATGCCATGTTTATATCCGGCACCTCCTGTGCTCATCCCTACAGAAGGGGAGGAAATGAGAGCTGTCATATTCCTAATTTGTTACCATTTTTATTGAGATGAACACAACCTGGATACCTGTCCTCTATCCTTTGTTTACATGTGCTTTGCTAATGAATAATCCGGATGATTTTAGCAACACACATGCGGTAAAAGGTGATATATGATGTGACAGGGTCTGGTGGAGCCTCTTCTAACATTTACTACTGTCACCACCGGCCTTGAAGTAGCTCACTGCTGTGAAAACTGTGGGATATTTCTATAGCAGGACTTATCTTTATACCAAAATATACAGTGCATTCATTTTGTGTCTATAAAAAGGAATGAGAGGAGGCAGTCCTTCAGTTACAGTAAGCAGAGAGTTTAGTAAGTGGGATGTCGTAAGACCAAAAGCAAATCTGTTGTTGTCGTAGAGAAGTTTGAAAAGAAAGTCATGTCTGTGCTAAAACTGCTCGGCTGAGTTCCTCTACCTGTAGTCTCATCACAGCATAGCAGTCTTTATAAGATGCTCTTTTTCTTTACAAGAAATTAGCATTACTGCTACAGGTACATATATGCCAAGACTTCACTGAAACCATGACATAAAAAAACATGATGACATTTCCTGGAGGAAAATACAGCAGTGATGGAGAACCCTTGGCCTTAAGCACTGCCTCTACTTCTGCTGAAGGCTGTAGAACTCAAAGCGCTGCCTCTAATCAAACATCCAGATAAATCTAGGAGGGATAATCTGTATCGAATCTATATCACAGGTCTCTGTTCTAGAGACAAACAGGAAGCCTGCATTTCCCTCACTGGAGATCCTACACAAAAACAAGTTGTCCTTTCCCGCAGGAACTGCAAGCCCCAGTCTTTCCCGGATTAAATTGGTGGAAGTTCCTGGAAGCCACTGGGGCTACACCAGTATCACAGAAAACAGGCAGCCATTCGCATCGTCATGAGGAAAAGCTCCAAAAAAGGCTCCCTGACAAGACATTTTGTGCTGCCACTAAGTTGCTCCAGCTTTCAGATCCCCAGCAGCACTGTAGAGCACGGGGCATTATGAGAGGGCCCTTAAATCACATATTCTCTCTCTGAGGGCTATGGCCACATCAGGGCCCGAGGAGCGGCGATTTCAACAGGTTAATGTTTTTTTCATAACAGTGTTTTTTGGTTTTGCACTGTTGAAGTTTCCGTGGGGTGAAGAGCGAGCGCAGAGCTCCCTGCAGCGGCTGCCAGAGAGGAGGAGAGGCTCAGAGCGAACCCTCAGGCGCAGGTGCTGCGTCTTGCTTCAGTTCATCCCAATAAACTGCATTACAGGCCAATCTGCACACTCGGGCGATGAAAGCCGTGCCAGACTTTCTACGCGCAAACATATTTCATGTTGGGGTCTGAAGATGGCTGAAGATCAAAGTGCAACGGGCTCACACATCAGTCCCAATTTCCTTTCCTGCAAGGACNAAGAGCGAGTGCAGAGCTCCCTGCAGCGGCTGCCGGAGAGGAGGAGAGGCTCAGAGCAAACCCTCAGGCGCAAGCACCGTGTCTTGCTTGCCGTTCATCCCAATAAACTGCATTACAGGCCAATCTGCACACTTGGGCGATGAAAGCCGTGCCAGACTTTCTACGCACAAACGTATTTCATGTTGGGGTCTGAAGATGGCTGAAGACCAAAGTGCAACGGGCTCACACATCAGTCCCAATTTCCTTTCCTGCAAGGACCTTCCAAGGTCCTTGGACCCTAGTGAGTCCTGCTGCGAGCAGAAGTCTCCCTGTGTGACACAGGGTGGCTCACCCTTGCTTAGAGCAGCCCTTGGTCCCACCAATTTCATTGCATCTCCATGTCTGGACACTGTCCACAGGGGCTCAAAAGTCAAAGCTCAGACTCAAGTTGGACAAAGCTGCTCAGGTTGCACAAACATGCCTTCTCCAGCCCAGCATCTCTACCAAACCCGAGAAGGATTTGCAGCGATACGTGTCCTACACAAAGTTAAAACCACGTGCGTCTCCTGCACATGAGTTTTTCCCCTCAGCTCGCTTCCCGAGATGACAGGTTGCTCTTGTTTACTCAGCCTCGGGTGCCCTGACCACATCCCGTGGCTTTGGCAGGCTTCTTCCCGCTTTATGCGAGGGGATACTCAGAGGGGCTGACAAAAATGAAAAGTCCGGTTTTGTGTACAAAGCCCAAGAGAACAGATTTTGCATTTACAGCATGTAAAATTTGAGGTAGTTGGAAAAGATGCCTTGATGGCTTTCTTTTTATTTTTTTCTTTCAGGCCCTAAATAATATAGTCAATCCCTCAAACAGGAAAAGAGAAGCCTGTTTAATTCTAGTAGACTTACGGAGTGACCATATGCCAGACTCTGCTCCCAGTGAAAAAGTGGAAACCTTTTTTTTATTTTTCTCCCAATTGCTGCTCATTTATATTAAAAAGCAGGAAAAGAAGAAAGGTTTATTTTGTCTTGAACGGAGGAATTCCAAGTGCATCTGATGAGAATTAACGATAGCAATTAGCATCTGAAATGACTCAGTAGACTAAAACCCAAGCAAACGACTGCTGAACTCCGACACACATAAAATCATACATTAACCTTATAAAACTAATAACTATGAAGCGAGCCATGTATTTTTACTCCACAAATTAACTTTTAACAATTGTGTACTATAACTGAAGAACCAGATTCTTTTTTTTTCTTCTTCTTATGACAGTGATTCAGCAGTCAAATGCTGTGTCCTATTAGTCCAACACAATCCGTCGTGCCCCTTTAGCAGCACCTTACAATGCCGCACCGCCCCGGGGAGGCTGCAGGCATTTCTAATGGAAACCTTCCTGGTTTGCAAGCATGTGGCTGGGTTGTAAATATCCACCCAGAAGGGGGGCATTTCTCATCATCTGTCCCAGCCCAGCAACACACTGGCTTTTTAAAGACCAACAATTAGTTCATTTTCAATTATTAAGTGCACGCCGCATTAGGGTTGACGGGTTTTGGTTTTTATTCTGCAATTCCCTGTGGTTCTTTTACTGAGTAATCAGCATCAACCCCTTCCAGCACCACAACGGGCAAGCTATTAGCATCTGAAAATTGGCTTGGTGCTCGCTGAATATTCATCTCTCCCAAGACCAGAGCGGCCACCTGGTACCGAGCATGGCCGGATACACTGATTTCTGCCTCTCCTCGGGTCCATGGGACACGGCCAATGTTGGCATCCGTGGTGTCCCCTTGCCCGCAGAGCTCCCCTCAGCTGTTTCCATGCCCAAAGCTGGTCACAGCCAGAAGCATTTTGCTTTTAAGAGCTGGGGCATCATTAGAAACACAGAGAAACATGCATGCTTTCAAAACAGAGAAAAGCGCTGGAAGATTTCCTTTAATAATTTGTTATTGGTTTAGTTAATAATAAAAACAGTTTTCCAGAGCACAGGAACGCTGGCTATTCTCTCGCAGAGCAAACAAAATGCAGTAATACATCATTGGCTTTGCTGGCTCCCATTCGTGTTTGCTGATTAATTGTAACCTTTCCCAATATGTGATCACAAATGAAAGAGTATGAATTGTGAAGCACAAATTACATTAACATGTCAAGCTAGCTTGCTTAGCCAGTGCTTTAGAAAAATGTAAGCAGGACGAGTGTTCAATCTGGAGAAGAAAGCCAATGTCTACTTATTGACTTAGGGTGGCATAAATCCCTAAGAGCGAGGGAAAATTACAGGAGTTTTCCTTTACACTGGAGTGGCTTCCCTCTGCATGGGGAGGCACGTGAAAGGATAAGTCCCTGCAAACTGGAAATCCAGAGCCTCGGATATGGCACCCGCTCCACGGCCGATCCAGGGAGAGATGGTCCAACGAGGTATGTGGGGACAGAGGGCACTGGGGAGCTGCAGGACGAACATGTCCTGCCCGCTGCCCCGAGGCATCACCGTCATCACAGCATCCTGACCAGCATGGAAAGCAAAAACCCGTTTTTGACACAGAAGACAAGGAAGTCTCACCTTGAGCCTACATTATATATAAGCATTAATATATAGATACCTAATAAATTTATAAATATTATCTTTATATACTATATTATTACAAAAATGTATTTTACTACTACGTTTTCACACAACACATGCAGAGCTGGGTTGGCACTGTTAAATCTTGGACTTGGCATTCTGGCCAGCAGCTTTTGCCTACTTGCTTGCCTGCTTTTCCGTGCTTTTCTCTCTTTCTCCCTTCATTCCTTTTTAAGAAAGGAGAGCCAAGTCTGTGGGCTATGATAAGGGCAGGGAAGAGACCTGCAGAAGAAACTCTTTCTGGTTCACCCTATTTTACATTGCTGCAAGGTACACGCAGGCGCACAGACACACACATTTATCTATACAAATGTACATAAATACAGAGGCATATATGCAGATATAAGCAAGAAATATCTAACATTAAATATCAAATATAAATATACAAATATTTTAATATTTTATAATATTTTATAAATATTTTTCTAAATTAGGGAGTAGCTGCAACAACAGCTCCATAATTCTTGTTCCCTTTAAAAACTACTCTAAGCTTCCTTTAAAAATTGTTCTAAGTTTCTTAAGTGGGGATCTTTTGCTGACTGGAATCAGGTGGTGATTTTCTCCAGCAAAAAAAGAAATGTGCGTCTTCCATTTTTAAAAGGAATTTATGTCGAAATTTTCATTTCTGTTTGCCAGGCAATTCCTGGGAAAGCAGAGAGGCTTGAATGAGAAGCCTTTAAAATGCTGTTCTGGTTTTGTCTTAGCAAAGCCCACATGGGCTGCAGGACTTTCCAAGCAGAGGATGCTCGTGTATAGCCCAGCAAGCGGGGCTGGTGGTTGCTCCCTCGTCTCGCCATTGCCAACCATAAAGAGGGAAGACACCTACAAGGGGACAGCGCAGCCCAGAACTAGAAGCCAGCCCAAAAGCTGGCTCCCCTCTTGCCACCATGTGTAGGGCAGATGAGGAACCCTGATGGGAAAGCGAAGATCAAAATGACAAAGAAGAAATGTAGGAGTTGGGATAGAAGAGCAATTTGGTTTGACTTTGCAGTCAAGATACTCCAGGCGACTTCAGTTGGTCAAGAAACACTTCCTGGACACCCTGTTTTCCCTAAAAAGCAGATGCAATCCAGCATGTATTTCTATGCAATTAATCACAACTCACTCACCACACTGTGATTTGTGTCCGTAACTACCACAGGATCCCCTAGGACCTGCATTCTGCCAAAGTCCCTTCTCCCTGCCACATTCCTCCTCCCCACGAGAACAACAGGGATTTACGTGGAGCCAAATCCTGCTTTTCCTGCTCCTCCGCACATAAACAGCGTCATTGGTGAAAAATTAATAGTCTGTGTCCATAAAGGTTTTTCAGCTAAGCACTATCTATCTGAATTCAAAGGAAGTATAGAAATACCATTTTCAAAGTCTGTCCAAATGAGCCTTAGGCACGATAAAAGGCTTAACGGTCAATAGGATTCAACTTAGTTTTATAAATCCCATGGATTTTCAAGGTCTCTCTCTATAGATATATTTTAATTTGATTTCCTTCCTAAGTCATTTAAACAGTTTTAAAATATATATTTTCATCATGGAAAAATCTGCCCTGAGTGTCTGATATCTAGCCCAGACCCAACAAGCACATAAATGACATCGTCCCTAAAAACCCTCATTTGCCCTACAGCATTCATTTCAATCTTAGGTCAAATCGGCCAGTTTTTCTGAGTTGTACTGTACAACCTAATAAAAATACATTCAAACAAGTACAAGGCATTGGGGACTTGTCATTGTCAGTGTTTCTCTCGAATCACACCATACCTTGTTTATGGGGGAAAATGCACACACCACAGCACAGTAGGGTGTCTCTTGATAGCTGGCCCATGAGAAACATCTAACAGAAATGCACAATGGAACAAGACACAGGAAAAAAAAAAAAAAAAAAAAAAGGCAATGCATGCTTCTAGAGAAATAGTAAGAGCTGGTACGGAGTGGCCAAACTAGGATTTAGGCACTCTGGGGAACAACACTCATTCTTCTTATTGAAAGCTACTCTTGTACAAGGACTCATTTGCACATCCTGAGTGACATGTGCTTTCCTGATTTAGCAGTCTTGTGATTCCCAGCAGATTTTAATGCTCGGTAATTTTCAACTGAGTAGCTTAAACGCACGTATTGTATTCAGTCACTCCCTATTATCTTATACATATGCACACGCGTACAGCAAGTGCAGAGATTTTCCTGCAATGAATTAGTCTGCAATAGCTTGGGGCAGATTAAGAGGGAAAAAAAAAATGGATGCAATTCAAACCATTTCTATTCCTAGCAAAGGAAAAGGTTCCAGACTTGCAAAAGCAAATCATCCTTTGGATGCTTGGCTTGAGGTTGCTTAATGGAATTAACTTTTCAAGAAATACCACAGAGAGGGGGGATTAAATAAAGCACCCAAAAGTGAGACAACACTAACCTCAAATTCCTTCTGAAATTTAAAAGTAGTTGTAACACTTTCCTTAATTTGTTGTTATTATCACATTTGTATTATTAGTATTAAATGTGTATAAAAATAGAATATTTTTATATTGCAAAGAATATAGTTGAGGACCCTGAAGCAGCCGCTCTATATTCCTATGTTTGAATTAGGGAAAAAAACTCAGGAAATGGAAACACTGTCAAGAATAAAAATGATGATTTATCTGGAGAGCAGACAGATAACGCACCTGGAATGCCTGCAGGATATATCAAAGGCAGACTCCTGAAACCATATTATTTAATTCTGAGTGTTAGTATTAGGAAATCTTGACATTTCTAAAGGCTGTGATGACTGCAGTGTTAGAAGTGCTGGGATATGAAATCATAAATCAGTCATGAGCAAAGAATGAGAGAAGCGTTTGAAAAGCACTTGGAAATTGGCCCTCATCCATTCTGCACCAGGCTCCCCTCTCTCTGCATTTTGGGCATTCTCAGTGATAGAAGCCAGCAGAGCTTCAGGGAAATAGCTGGGTTGTCACTCATCTACAGCACGGTGAACGGGGCACTCAGGCCACCAAATCACTCTTCTACACGTACAGCTTTAGCTGCAACCCCCTGGAACAGCTTCTTCTCCAATGCTTGCTGGTGGCAGCAGAGACAGCACTGCAAATAATGCGTTGTTTTTACTTTTTTCTCCTGTAATATGACTCTTCTCAAGAAAAACTGAAGAGCATCAGAAGCAACCAGACTTTCAAAAGGGCACAGCACCCAGTATGGAGAATCTCTCTCAAAAACAAGTTTTGATTGCCACCGTGGACACTTTTGCAAGGCTTTGCTGTGCCCTGTGTTCTGTACGTTCAATCCACATACATGTATGTTCAATCTTTCTGTTTTCCACGAGCAAAACAACCTATTGTACATTGTATCTTTTGTTTTACTTTTACAACAGTATTAGGTTGTGCTAGCTTTTTTTTTCCTCCAACCACAACATAATGTTCACAACGTTATTTAGCAAGAAGTGGAACAAAAAATCAGTATTTTAAAAGTTTTTAAAATGCAAACATGTCTATAAATTAGCTTATACACAGCAAATGCACAGAAGATTAAAATCACTTCTGTTATTATCACTGTGGATTTCCCATCTTACTATCAGGTTTTGCTCTATACCACTGTAATGTGTAACAGAAGGAAAAATATTTGCATGATCTACAGTGAATATTAAATTTATATATTCTGTTTTAAGCTTTTGTGTCTTAAATATGTGCTTGCCCTTTTCTCACTCTGTACCGAAAAAATGGTTTGACAATAAATTCATCTTATCATATCCATTCAAGATGCTGTCATGGCATACTCTGATTCCAGTAGTAAGATTCAGAACTGATCTCTTGAAGGGTTTTCTAAAGCTTAGTGTTTAATCTACCTACTTCATAAAGTTTACTATAAACATTTCATGCAAAACTCTGAAAGCTTATAAATCAGTGCCCACTTGGATCATCCCCAACCATCAATGATTGCAGCTGAATATCCTCAGTCCTTTTCAGAGCTAAGAAGAGATTTTGTATTGCACAAACGTCAATTTTCAAAGTGATAGGTCTCACCAATCTCTTGATTCAAATGTGAGATAAACGTTTTTAGGAAGAAATTGAGATCATTTATTCAGTGCCTTTCCAGCCTATGTGACAGCTCTGAGACCAGCCACCAAACAGCAAAAAAGCAACATAATACGACATCAAATTTTACACAGAGACAAATGTAAAAAACACATTTTCATCTATGGATGATTAATTAAAAAATGCTACTCTATTTTTATTTTTTGAAGCTTTTTAGATGACTAAAATAAGAATTTTTGTTGACTGTAGTTCAGTTTCAAACAAATGGGGAAAGTTCCTGCATGCCGGATGGCCAGTTCTGAGAGGTGAGGTGGGAGCACCAAAAGCTGCCCGGATCCCTTCCTTTGGAGGGAAGATGCCCATACACGACTCACTAAACACATGTTACTTGACCCATCCATATTCTGTCTCAATGGATAGAGTGTTTTGCGTCACCAGGATAAATTGTTTCATCTGAAATGGTCCCAAAGGACACCTTCCATCTCACCAGGAATAAGGAAAGCGTCTGCCTGCAGAGCAGCAAGCTGACTACATGGCCAGCTGACTCCCAGAAAGCTTCATAGAGCTGGAAATAACAAGAGAGGTTGCTTTACAAGCACCTGCACAGGCTGGGACAGCTTGGAAATGTTCAGAGAATTATGTCAAAATGCCAGCTCGGTCTGAGAAGAGATGCTCATGATTGAAGAGAGCAGATCTGCAAGCAACGCTCCAGCTGAGGCCGTTTCGCTGAGAAGCCGACACCAGAGCAAGGAGACAAAATGTTCCCCCTGTATTTTCTGAGAGGTCTTATTTATGGCAGAGAAGGAGACGCTGAAGCAAAGCAGAGGCGAAGAACTCTACCTTTATCTCATAAACCCTATAGTTACTTCAAAAATGTTTTTTTATATCCCTTGAATGCTACTTGCACAGCACTGGATAGAATGAATCAGCAGCAAGCAAACTAGCTTACTTGTGCCTTGGACTGCAGACCCTTCTTGAAGGCTCAGTAGCAAAAATACCCCTCTAACTGAAAATAAAATAGAATGCATTTTAAAAAATAAAATAAAAATAAAAGGAAACCTGTCAACTACAGCTGTCAAGTACACGGCTTTGCTAGGGTCTGGCAGGTTTACTAATTCCTTCATTCCACAGAGCATCACGGAAAAGCTCCAAACAAAGCTGCTCATGCAACCGAGGAAATGAAAGGATAGACAGGGAAAGTGTCTGCAAAGGGAGACATTATAGAAATAGTTTTTTAATATAATATAGTCTATAATATAGAAAAAAAACTGGCAATAGGTTCTTCTATCTAAAACCAGCAGGCTTTAGGAGATGGAGTGGTCCAGTTCTTCATGACTGGAAGGATATAAGCCGAAAATCTTCCCTTAACATTAAGCTTTTCTCTAGCTCCTCAAGGTGGCAAATATTGCACACTAAACACATCAGAACAGATCTGAACACTGTCTCAAAAATGGCTTAAGTTTCATTCTGAAAGCTACAGTAGGCAAAGAGCTCCTCTTTGAAGATGATGACGATCTGGAATATATACAGGTGCCACAGGTGTACAAGAACCTGGCACCACAGCGGGAAGAACAGCCTAGGCCTAATCCAAATACTTGGTAGCCCATATAATTTTGTAAGGATTATTCAAATAAATACGGAAAGAAGTGGGTACCTTTTCAACAGCTATGAAGGACATTTTCCACTTGGCTCCTTTACCTGAATACCAAAATCAACTTCCACTGCTGCGGCCTGAGGACTCCCATGGCAAATATTAACATGCATCAGCAGGGTAAGCCCAGTCTCTGTACCAGCCAGACAACAAAATTCTGCTGAATGGCAGCCGTTTCTTCTGCTGCAAGAAACGCTCGTGGTGGGTGGTTTACAAAATATCACCATATACAGCTTTCTAGCACAATTCATCTGTCTTTCTGAGAGAAAAGGTCAAGAAGAATCAATGCACGAAGGCCTTTCACATCTTTCTGAAAAGATTCTTTCACCAGCAGGCTCAAGAGCCGGCCACTTGCATCCTCTGAGATGCCGGGCAAGGGTACACGCAAGGCTGCAACACAACCAAGTCCCTCCAGTTAGCACAGGTGTAAAAAATTAGACCCTTGAGATATGCTTTGAAACGCTATTTATATTTAACAGTAAGCAGAAAACTCCCCAATAAGCAGAAGGCAGAAACCCGGGGTAGCGTGGCACCATGAAAGAAAGATCTGCCTTTGGCATCCCGCGCCACCGCCTGCACCTTCTTGCCTGGCACGGGCACGCGTGCGCCCACCGACATCCCGGCGCTTGCCGTATGGCAGTGCTGACGAACTTGCTTTCCTAGACCATATCCATCTTCCCCCTGATATAAGCAGGCAGAAGTCGTGAAAGGATCTTAAAAAGCTTATGCAAAGCACACCGCAGCGTGCAAAACCCTTTCCAGTCGCTTCCCTTTACTGATCTGAAGGTAATGGACTGCGTTATTATAACTGCCCTGCTCTGTATTATATACAGGCTGACTATTTGAAATGGAATAATCTCCTCCCTGCGTGCTTGCTTGCAGGCTGCCCTTGAAAGTAGCCGCTTCTTAGGGTGCCAGGAGCTGAAGGAGGGAGGCTCAGGCCAGAAAAGCTACATCTGCAACTGCTTGGCTCTCTGTGGGAGAGGCCCTGGACCCCAGGAATAGCCATTTCTTTCTCTACCTTTTCCCTCTGCTGACAGCAGGGTGGGAAAAATAACCCCAAATGGTGATATAGCACACCCAAATCTGGAGTGGGGAGACAAAGAGCGGGTTGGCGTCATCTGAGAAAGCTTATTTCATTTTCCCTTTCTTCATAATGCAGCCAAGAGGAAACCTCGCAGTGAGAGACGAAGTGAGAAATCTTTAAAAATAACAGCTAAATGAAAATAAATAAATAAAGGATACAGCCATGCACTAGTCTGTATGACTGCCAAGGTCTGTACCTAGCCTTTTAAACATAAGCATACAGCACACTTTTGCAGCAGTGATAACATGCAACCGAACATTAATCATCTATTTGCAAAACTGCCATGCTGGATGCCTTTCCTCCGTGCATTTCATCTGTGCTGAAGCCGGCTCAGACCTGCTCCCACGCCAGGAGCCATCCCTCGACACAAAACTAGCTGGGGATCTGGTCTGTAAACACCCAGCTGTAAAAGCCCCATGCAGCTGACGCCCGGCTCGTCTGCTTCCCTCCCTTTTGCTGCCCCTATCTCCCATTGCTAAATGGAAATCAAAGTATCAGCAACTTAAACACCTCCCTTAATCCCCAAATTTTGCAAAGCTGCACAAAAGCTGAGCGGCGCGCACTGCACGCCACCAACCCAGCAGCCAAAATTCAAAGTGGAAGTTCATCATAAAGCAGAAAGAAAAAGGAAAGCAAGGAAATTTTTGACTTGGAAATGCTCAGAGTCAATATTTGTAAATAAAGTCTAATGTATTTACCAATATATGCAGTTTTTTCCAGCTTTCTAACTTAGAGAGAGTACACTCCCACTGAGATGAATCAATCACTCTATTTCACATGCAAAAACAGTACTCATATGTCAGCTTATTAATAGATGGTTTTCAAATTTAGAGAAAGAGAGGGGTAAGAGGCCACATGAAATAGCAGTAACCAGAATGCAAGCGTTCGCTGTGCTCTGCTAAACTCTGCTCCGGGAAGCACAGGAAAAGCTTTTTGCTCTTCAGCCTGATGACAGCTTTCCAGTGCCCTTGGCATCCATTACATTCACAGAGGCAAATGCTCTCCGCGCTTGGCAATAATCAGAGCAAGGAAATTACACCTCGAGGGGAGAAGACATTTTTTCCCTCTTGGTTAAAAGCGCGCTTAAAACCTGAAGAGTTTGCAAAGGGAACTCGACAGCCCCTTGCTCCTCCATCCTCGCTCTGTAGAACAGAGACGGGATCCCCTGCGATTCGGCTCCGTCACACATTTCTTCTCAGGTTCTCAATTTTTTTGTCTTCCTGCCAAATCCAAGCTGACCAAGCTGGCTCTGAAAGAACTATTCCTACCAGGCAAAGCCCACCCCAGCCACTGCCTGTCTTCCCCTTCTGCACTGCTTCTCCGCTACCCATTTATACAAGAATACGCATTAACTATGAGTGCAAGGGTACAGAATTAAAAACAAACTAAGAGAAAACAGCTGATGCCCAAAATCAGTACTACATATTGCTTATTGGTATGGCAGGGTTCCAAGCCAGGCCTGAGTCATTTTGGTCTCAGCTTTCAAAAGTCTAAAACATTAAGGCTTAATCAATCACTGCCCATTGGTGGTATCTCGTCTGTAAAATGATCAATTAAATTGCAGGAATAAAAGGGGAGGAGGGTTAATTCAAGCTTCTCCAGGAAAGAGATTTGTTTAAAATAAGTCAATTAAACCTTCCATTCGTGTTAATCAAGTTTATCTCCTCTTTTTATTTATTTTTTTAAATCCGGAATTAGAAAAAGAAAGACTGTAATGGCCAACACAGCAAAAGTTTCCATATGAATGCAACAGAGGTCAAAAACATCCAAGTCAGCTTTCAGCTTGGAGAAACAGACACAAAAAATGGCAATCAGTGTGCCATTCACTGAGATGCATGCCATTCACACTGAATTATTTACAGAACTAGTCTAATGAAACATCGTTCAGGAGAAGGTAACCAGACATGAACCCTGTTCAGCACAAGGTCAAATATGAGCTTACAAGAAGTCTGGTTTGTAAAGGGTCTCTGCGGACAGAGCAGTGGACAGCGAATGGACCATGAAGGAAATTATTTCTGTTGTTCTGCATTTCCCTCAGATAGCCAGATCTGCGCTTCTTCCTTTAGCCCCACTCAGACCGCATCTTTTCATGTTCTTAATGGTACAGTTATGATTTGAATGTATTGCCTGAAAGCTTTTTAGTCACCAATGGTCATTTAGGTCAATACATTTGTTTCTTCTGCCCTTCTGAATATTTATGGCTTTTCTTTCTTTTTTTTTTTTCCCCTCTTTGTTTGGTCCCACTGTAACTCATTTCTTAGCTTCCTACAGCAAAATAACAAATGCCAAGCAAACCGCATACTGTGCTACCCATCTGCTTCCTGCTAATGCCTTTCCTGTTAGCCCATGTTTTATCTACTCAGTGGTTTGTTAAGTGATCTTCATGGCAAGGCATCTTGCATATGAAGACTATCTATCCTGCTGAATCAGAAAACAGGAGGAAGAGCATTATTAGTACCAGTGTCAATAAATGTATAGTTTTCTTCACTGCAAATCACCATCAAGCTTCTTCTATGCTCACACAAAATGCAAGAAAAAAAAATCCAGAAATTTTCCAGTGTGCAACCACCCATCATGCAAATCCGATCTGATGCTAGGGCACTATGTATCTTGCAAAAGCATGAAGTCACTTGCCATGACATCGATTACGTTTAAGCACAAACTATGCGCTTAGGAAAAAGCCCTGATTGCAAATGGCCAGAGCCTGGAGGCAGCGCAGGCAAGAAGGAGCCCCAAGGTTTTTGTGTGCCGGGCTGATGGCTGCGTCCAAGGGGACGGATGCCAGAGCAAATTGAATAAGAGGGCAGGTCAGAAGAAAAAGAGAGAGATAAATCAAGTAATTTTGACTTGATTCAATAGCAAAGGGGAAAACCAATGCAGCGGTGCTTGCAGAGCACCGGAGAGGATTTGATCAGCTGTGTTTTATACGAGGCAAAGTGACAGTAATGTGATTAATTCCGCAGCATAAGAGGGCTGCTTTGGGTCCCCTCTGCTGCTTCTGCCTTGGATATTTCTCCAGGTAACTCAGCCACTTGCTATTGATTTCTAGGAAATTCATTTATAAAGGAGTGGCTAACGGGGACTCACTTTCTGCACAGATTTATCAGGATTACTGCATTTCTGCCAGGGCTTGGTGAAGAACTTTCCCCCTTTGGGCTGTATGGACTTTTGTCTTCTGTTTTTCCTTTCTTTAAGGTAAGGATATGTTTTCACAGCTGACTCCATGGAAATGGCAACTCTGTGCCGCCGGAGATGCTCCAGATCCAGCGCGCTCAGTTTAAACATGGAAATCCGCATGGCTTAATCATAAAGTGCTGAAAACTCGAGCTGAGATCTGAGAACCAAGCCAGGTCTCTTTTGGCTCGTTTGTCATCACCATGAAGCATCCGTGGGTCAAATTTTACATTTAGCAACATCTGCACAAACCCCCTGTTGACACACGGGCCAGTCTTGACCCCAGCTTCCCTGGGGAAAGTGGTGGGACTCTGGCTGCAGCTCGGCTGAACTTTGGACTTGAGCACTTCATGAACCTGTGCAGCATTAATGCAGTGTCAGGATTACCGAAACAACTAATGGAGATGCAACTAAGTGCTTAGAGTTTTCATTCTGAAATAATAAGCTTTGATACCAAACAATAAATTTAAATGAAATTTTAAAACATTTCTTCCCCTCAATTACATTTCTTCCCCTCAACTTTTTATCTGAATACAATAATTATTACTAAGCTGATCGGTGCATCAGTGTGAGGAACCCATCATTTTGCCAGTTAAACAGCAGGCAGAGCCTACCTTTCCATCAAACAAAACAAAACACCCCAAAGGCTCCATTCTGAGATGCAACTTCCCTTCATGGCAGTTTCACTAATTCACATTATACCACATTGAGTCCACTCAAACAGATTTAACAGAAGTAGAGAACATAGAATCATTGAATCATTATGGTTAGAAAGGGTTTTCAAGATAATGGAGCCCAACAGTAAGCCCTTCAACACCCTGCCTGTTAAACCACGTCCCCACGTCCGGTATTGTGTATCAATGACCTGAAGTTGGCTGTTCTATCCAAAAAAAATACAGTACTCAGCTGGGGCACTTGCTTCCACGGGCTCTGCTGCATTTGGCCTCCGTTCTCTGCACAGTCCTCCAAAACCACACCAGCAAAATTGCAGTGTGCAGGGACACGTACCCAATTTATGGGCCTAACTTCCAATGAGAATAAATAACTCTTCAGGCACGTTGAAATATCTGCTACTCTGAGGCTTTCAGACTACCTAAGAGGATGCACAACAGCTGCAGAAAGAGAGGGAAAAGCGGGGATTTCCCCCCTGGCTTGGAAAAATCTGTGCACGTGTGCTAAGTGTCCAGCTTTTCTTTAATCATTTGTTCAGCTCCATAAATCCCGGTGCCTGGATCAGGCTGCCAGCGAGAGCAGCCGTGCGGGAATTGGCAGAGGGAGGAACAACTGCTGCCGCCACCGCTTGCGGCACCATCACCCACCGCCCAGGGAGGCGCCCCGGGCGCGAGACCTCCCTCTGCGCTGCCTGAGCGTGGTTTTGCTGCCACTGACTTCAGAGCCACTCAGTCATAATACATAAATACCAACAAAATGATGCACAGTTGCAGCTTGTGCAGAATAGGAGGCAAAGGTAAAATTCAACAATCTATAATTGTCCCTTACTCCCCAGTGCCTGCTTAAATTATTGTTATTATGGCAAAGTTACCAGGATTGCTAACATAAACTCCCCCAGGAACTGCGGATCCTGCGAACTTCCCACTAGTAAATGGTTCCCTTGCCGCGGAGTGTTTCCCTAGCAAAACAAAAACGCCAACTACTGCAGCAGATACCCACGGATGGGACCTGCAATGGGGAGCCCGACAGGGAGAGCATCCACTGAGATGCAGGAGAAGGTTGCAAAAAGCAAAGCTGCACGTGGGAAAGACTCAGGGGAGCTTGAGTGGTGAATGCCAAGCGCTGGATCCCCCCGACCCTGAGGTCTCACGACATTCAAGTCTCACGGGCTAAAAAACTGTCTCGTAGGAGAGCCCCTGCTGAGATGCAGAAGATGGAGAAAGAACACATCTGCCTGGTGACATATAAAAGGAATATAAAAAGACAGTGGCAAGCTAAACAGTGAAATAGGTGGACATCAGCTTCTAGAAAAATAATTGTAATTTTTAAAAAACAAATTGCAAGAGAAGGGAAGGGAAGGCTATGGAAAAGAAGTCAAGAAAGACCAATGAAAAAGATCAGCCAAGTGCAGTTTAAAATCTGAAATAGAGTTTTTATTTTTTAATGGATGTAGCTTATTTGTCAAAAATGCTGATCAGAGGATCTGCAGCTACTTGTGATTTCGGGCTGAATTCAGCAAACAGATTGAGCTGAGTATTTTCTTCCTTAGAAATGTAGGCACTATTCATAAAACCGCTGAGGAGATGGAGAGGGTGTTGACATTGCTTTTATGCTGAAAGGCTGTGTGGTTTCACGCTCAGCTAGGATGTGAGAAATGGGCTCAGATCTCTTCAAGGTCTCATTCAAAGCAGAGATTTAACAGAGCAGCTTCAAAAGAAGTCTCCTCACTACCACCTCCAAACGTTCTGGTATTAGTATCCCTCAGTGTCTTCTCAAATGAAATACTAAAACGTGCTCAAAGACCAAGGCTGGGACACCAGTCAGGCACCTGCCACCAGCCCAGTTAAAGTTATTCTTATGTTCCTTTCCCAATTTGTTGGTCAGGATCCTAAACTTGGGAACTGTAAAGTATCTTTGACAACTGCTGAAGTCAACAGAAAGGTAAGCAAAATATAGATCCAACAAAAGCTGCCCCAGTTGGCCCTACAAAGCCGGCCAACAGAAGGGTCAAGCCTCCAACTTCTGGTGCCAATTGCAGCTGATGGGCGCTGAGAACCCTCCACACCTCGCAAGACAAGACACCATCTGCTTACACCTCTGTCTGAGCAGCTCCCAGAAGAGCTACATGGATGATTCAATCAGTGAGTGGTAGCAATAAATTCAATGAGCAGCGGTATTTTTACTCACAGGGAAAAACTCTGAATGCTTAATAAAAGTACAGCCTGCGCAGAAAGAGAAAAAATCTCGAGTTGACATGAAGTTTTGCACATCACTGAAGCCCAAGTAACTGCAAAATCTGACCCAGAATACCTTTTACTGTGGCTACATGCTTGCCTTGCAGGGATTTTTTAAAGATACAATTAGAAAAAGATATCTTAAAACCAGCACCCTCCACCAAGAAACTATGCTGATTTAACTCTTCTGAGGGGCTTTGTCTGAACTTTGCCTAACTGATGCCGAAGAGGAAAACTCACCCCTCGTATCATAAAGACTGCGTTGGTAACTGTGTTGGGAAGAGCAGTATTTGCTGCTCACGCGATACAGCCCCCGTCCTGAAGAGCTTTCTGCCCAAGCAGACGGGCAGACGAGCATGGGAAAGAGCGTGATGAGCCCTGCTTGGCTAGATGGTGCAGAGGCTTGTCTGCATCTCACAGGGTTTCCTGATATTCAAACATTGCTCTAACACTTCTTATACCAAAGGATATATCTGCCTTTACCTGGGGGAAAGGACGAGATGGTTCCTATCACGGCTACCCCTCAGGGATGAAGCCTTCCTCCTTGGTGGGCGCCCCCGCCGCGAGGTGGGGACACCGAAGGGAGCCGGGAAGCGGCACCGCTCGGGCCTCGCTCTTCGCCCCAGCTTCTGAGGGGTTTAAATATTTACACAGTGTCATCAGTAGAGTCACTTTAAAAAGCGCCAATAAAATTAATATTAAAAATGACTTCACACATAATTCATGACTGCTAGAAACGTTTTTTTTTTCCACTCGGCTGATAAGCCAACCAGTCATGCATTTTACATCGCTTCCTCATTTTCTTGGAAGCAACGTACTACTTCAGGAAAATTTTCCATGTATGCGCGCTTCCTTTATAATTTGGGCAGTGCAGAACTTTACAAGGAACTCTCCAAATGCTAATACAAATCCAGCACGATCCCTGAGATATGAAGTACCAGTTCACTACACTCGCAAGCTCTGCTAACTCCTTCAGTTTGGATGTTTTTGCGAGGCTGCAAAAGCTGCAGCCTCTGCAGCTGCAGCCCTGGCTCCCGACACACTTTGACGCTTCCTCTCATCGAGGCAGAGTCATTGCTGCAGGTCCCAATGATGAAGACCAATCGTTCACTTCAGGCTGTCAAATTAAACCAAAGCGATGAGGCACCTAATAAGGATGGTCTTCAAAATGCCACGTAGGAAATCACAAATATTAAATAAATAAATAAGATGAAAATTTCTCCAAGTAACATAACTATTTAATCCTTAAAAAAAAATCCCAGGATTGCATTATATTTTATACTTAATTAAATATGTCTGGGTACATTTATCAACAGTCAGCTCTAAATAAAGCCACTGGTTAAAACAAGACACTGAAATTTTAAAGCATTGGGTTAGACAGCTTTGTAGGTCCCTTGCAACGAGTCACAGTTCTCAAACACGAGTTGCAGGGAATATTTGAGGAAGAAGAGTGGCCTGGATGCTGAAGCTTTCTGAGTTCACCATTTAATGGCTTCTTCTCTGCAGATGGAAAAACCTCACAGAAATTAAGAGCAGCCCTTAATAACGTTCACTCCAGGAAAGCAAGGAAACATCAACTTGCTCATTTTTAAATAGTTCAGCACATATTGCTAATATAGGTTAGACTGGAAATAGAAGTGCAAGGTAGTTGCAAGAGAGTTGAAGAACGGAGAGACAGAGTGGTTTAATTAAGGCTACAATATCAAGTGCAGCTTAGTATAATTTAATTTCAATGCCTGCTGGAATTAATAGGTCAAGAAAAATAAACAACAGGAAAAGAAAGATAAAGCCAGTCCAAAACATCCTAGAGGCAATAACAGCATTAAAAATATTAAAATCTGGCATACCTGCCAGCTAGGAAAACTAGACTATCGGAAGGCTCACATCCATCTAAGCAAGAAGCTAAACAGCACGAAAAATCAACAGAAAATCCATCTTCAAAGACTTTTCCAGACAGAAAAGCATCTAAATTCAGAAATCTTTTTATTGTTATTATTATTAGTTACACTAAGATTGAAAAGACTGAAAATAAGATTCAGTCGGCAAGGAAGAAAATATTTAGAAAGCCAAGGGCACAATACAACATGAACGTAACTAAAGGCATTAAAAAAAAAGATAAAGACTTTTCTGGAATATCTTTTGAGCAATCTTTAGCATAAATCATACTCAGAAGAGTCACACGACATGTTCTTGATGATTATTGCAATGTCATGTCAGTATAGAGAAAATGGTCAAAATGCTTCCAACAGAATCATTTTCTAAAGGAAAGTAAAACAACAACAACAACAACAAAAGCTTCTCAGTAAGGGAGTCTTCTTGGGGAAACAGGAGAATTTGCTGTGGAAAAGTCTAATAGTCTTGCTGGAAAAAGAAAAAAAAATATATAAAAACTATCATTCTGCAATTCCAAATATATCTTTCCGAGCGGATGGAGGAAATAAAGTTTATGATGAGCTTTTCAAAAGGACAGCAGTGCCAGAGGTAAACTTAGAGGAATCCAGGCACTTGATGCAAGTTTCCTCGCTGCCTTTTTACTGATGTTACGTGCCATTTCTTCCAGGGTATGTCAGGTCCTCTTGCAAAAACCAGGTGATTTCCATGGCCAGGGAAGATTCCGATTGATTTCAGAGGGTGCAGGGCTACATCCTAGCAACAAAACCCTTTAGCTCTGCTTGCTAGGTGTTACTTGGCATTCTCCTCTGCATTACCTTGATTACTACAATGACCAACAGATGACCCGTTATTCTTACAAACTCACAGAAAAGCACCTACACGTCTCATATGTACAAAATCCAAATCACTATTTCAATCCATCAGACATGTGACGTGTAGAGCTGCTGAACTACCAACGCTCCTTTGCTTTCCTCTGTATAACTGCAGAGACAACGTCAGGACGAAGCCTACGGACCAAGGTATTTTAACAGTTACCAGGGAAAAAACGTGCCCACTTCAGTTCAAGGCAGTGGGAACACTTCTGATTTTATGTACACGAAATCGGGGCCAGATGCAGTCAAACAAGTGATGCGGTGCTGACTATGTCATGGAAGCACTTGGAGCTGACCCTGCCAAACGGGAAGGAAAACTCAATCTTTCAGTGGTTTCTTCCAAGTCTACGTGGCTTATGAGCTTGCATATGCCCAGCTGGTCTGTCTGTATCCCAAATCCAACTGAAGATCTCCAGTGCCTGGAGCATGTCAGTGCGCTGGCTGCTCACACAAGAGGCACGAAGTGTCTGCCCTTGGGTCATACTCCTGTTCCAGTCCTTCAACCCCATCCAACTAACCATGCAGGCATCTGTATGTCTGCACATATAAATGGACAGTCTTAAACAGTTGCACCAGAGTGGTCAGAAATGGACGAGATTAAGCTGTAATTAAATAAGCAAAAGATATCTTTGAGTGTTAACTGCCATGCAGAGCAGCATTAAGCACTAAGGAGATCCAAAAGATGAAAAAGGCAAATAACTTCATAATTAAGTTCTGAGCTTCTTGTAAGTCTGTAGCTCAGTTAACGTGACCTATTTATTTTGTCTCTCGTTGCTCTGCTTTAGCAGCAGAGCATTTGAAGTCAACCTGCTGATTAATGCATGCTTATTTTGCCACATCAAATAAACACTGCTCCATTTTCACTAGCGCTTCAGCCCTGCTGCCTCTGCCGCACGTGGTGCTGATCCATCCCTCAGCACAGGAGGAGGTCACCAGAATCCTACCGATTTCATCAGCTCGATCCCAGTTTGCAGCCCCAACCAGAAGAAATTTAACAACAGGCAGCTGTGCAATGGAGAAAATGCATACATCTTTTTGGAGAAGACAACACATTTGGGAGGGGATGCTATGCTGAAATCTACAGGCAGAGTAAAGGTAATAGAGTCCAAAGTCTGCAACTCATTTCCTGCAACCGATTTGAGCACACACTTTCCAGAGCAAATAAGAAATCTGCAGGCCAGAAAGCTGGGGAATTAAGTCATGGATCAGATCTTGTAAACATTGTTCCTCTGAGAGCCCAGACTGCTCACTCCATCAGTTAAAAGCACACATCTTTCCACATCTTTTTTTGAATTGGATCGAAGTTTGTAACGATCAAAAGTCATCTTCTGAAGGATGCGCAATGAATTAGCGGTCTCAGTCAATGTGATCCTAGATGATAAGCAGCAGTTGGTGAGAACGGATGGTGAAGAAGTTTGGGGTGTGCTGGCTTTCTGACGGCTACTTCGCCGTGTGGGACTCAGGCAGCTTGTGCCCTAGTTGTAGGAACATTGCTGGTAAATCTCAAATTGCTCCCTCTCTTGCATCCAGTCTGCCTCCTTTTAGAGGCTTCCAACACTGACCATACACAATTCTCATTCCATCAAAAACAGATTTAAAACACAAACGTACCCTACTGTCATTCACATCTTATTTGCAGGTATACATTTAAGATTAAAAGTTAAGACAAAATAAGCGCGTATCTGAGATTAGTGGTAAAAACATTTTCATTTCTACCTCTCTGTCTCAAATCCAATCTTTCTTCTAGTAGAAAAGGATTTAGTGCCCTAAGCAGTCCACATCATAACCTCCTCCCCCGAATAATTATGCACATCCGAGGTTTCTGTTCCGCTGGGCCTTGGTACCGCACAGAGATTGAATCAAAGCTGCTGCTCACAGGGGGCCGTCTGGAGCAACGATTACAGAGGATGCCTCGCCGAAACCAGCTTGGCAATGACAAGTGAAGTTTAATTTCCTGAACAGCTAATTCCTTTAGCCACAGAAAACACAAAAATCCTTGATATACCCAAACAAGAAAAAGAGCTATTAAACACAAACACAAAAAGGTATTTTTGCAAATCTATGAAAGTTCTTTGAGGGTTGTTTTCTGAAGTCAGAAAAATTTACTTTTCATCTTTTTCAACACAAAGAGAAACCCTTCTGTTAACCAGATGAGTACCTGTATCAGGTACCTGAAGATATCCACAATTTCATTCTTTTTTTTCTTCCCAGCTCTGCACTTTGGGACACTTTAACTGCATGGAGATATAATTACTTGAAGGATGGGGGAAAAAGAATCTCCCATTGATGCCTAATTCATGTGGATATTGCAAACAAGGGCAGCTCCTGGGCACGACTGCAATGGGGGTGGAGGACAACCTTCACCAAGGAAGCTGCTGGAGAAGCACTTCCCTCCACCTCTGCTCTTGGAAATAGGGTGGAAATGGGCACCAGGCGGGGAATTACCCCTTTGGGCAGCAATCTGAGCTTGGATCTGCTTGTGCTCATCTCGAGCACGGGGATTGTCGCAGCCCTGCGTGCTCCCCGCTGCTTGAGCCAGCGGTCACTGGACAGATGCACAGCAGGGGGATGTTCAGCCTCTTCATGCAATTATCTTCCCTCTCAGAGGAGGATTTTGCGTATTGAGGTTGTTGCTGACAGACGGGAAACACAAAGCATACAGACCTGAAGGAGTTTCCCTGCGCAGGCAGGAGGACAGCGCTCCAAGAAGGGGTTCTGCAGGTTCACGGTCCCAGCTCTTCCCTGTGACACACCATCGCAGCAATCCACATTGAGAAATTCAAGCAGCTTTTGGGGGTTTTCTCCTAGCACAACAATTAAAATAATGAATCTACTTCTTCCCATCAGCCATTAGAATGGCTGCTACGCGCGAGCTGCTGCTTGGAGCAGAGTTCCCATGGGGTAGCAGCCAGCAGGGAGATGGAACAAGGTGCTCCAGAGACCTCGCTGTGCCTTGGCGTGGCCGCAGAGCAATCCCCATGGCCACTCTGGTGGCTGCTTATTTGCAGCCTTCCCTGGGGACTTGCTATGCCCCACGAACCTGCTGTACTTTCCTTCACCTGCTGGGAACCACATCTCACATCTACAGCTTGCAGAGCCATGGGGTGCCCAGCTCGAGTACCGCATGGAGAATTCGGCTGCTCCTGGCCACAGGGTTCAAAAGTTCTCGAAGGGAGGGATGAAGATGCAAACAGAGCATGAGCACATAAGCCTCCTTAGGAAATCAGGCTAGAAAGAGATTTAACTTTCTAAAGTGTGATGATACCATACATTAAGATGGTTTCAGAACAGACACGCTCTAAGTAAGGGAATCACGGGCTCTGCTTGCGCAGCAGAATGAATAAGCGCTTGGTGCTACTGCACAGTTTACACTGTGCAGGGGAAACCTGCAAGCCTGGAGGGGATCTCTACAGTAAATCTGCTCGAAATCAAGCAGGTTTAAAGCTGGCCAAATACTAAGGCAGGAAAAGTCTACTTCTGAAAAAAAAATAGCAACTTTGTAGCCAAATAGACCCTGTGGATCAATAAAGCTCTCCAAAAGCATCATCAACATTTTGCTTTTAATTTGTTGATGAAGATGCTGAGATTTCAAAATCCCGCAATAAAGATAAATAACAACAAATCAGCAATTGCTAATAATAAACAATAAATGCTATTACCCTGCTAGCATTTTGAATCCTTAAAGCATTGTAGAGGTATTAATTTAGCACTTCCAGAGTATTTTAAAAATGTAGTGTAAGAGAGACCACCTCTGGCCAATATACTTCTGGACACGCACTGTTTACTGTAGGCTGCACGCACACGCAGAGCAGAGTCACTTCTAGCAGTCGGTCCCGGAAGAATTAACAGCAGTTTTAGTGCTAGGGCTTGTTATTTCTCCAGCAGGTCTAGCAGGATCCCTTATCAGCATCACCCTCGTGCGCTCCTCACACATCAGAAATTGTGCTAAGTGCTGTGCAAACGCAAGGGCTCAGCGCATATGCACTAGTTGTAGCTGCCAAAACACGACAGCACACGAGTGGGACTCGAGGAGCTTCCATCCCCAAAGGAGAACTAGCAGAACCGGCTCTCAAACGTGGCGGTGGCCGCGAGGAGGAGGCCTTGATGACGTCCCATCGCCACCTCCAACCTGGCAGCTCGCCCTCTCCCGACATTATTCCAGCTATAAAAACAAGCCCTGGTGCTGTTCTTGCACCGTGTTATTTTATTCATATAATTACTGCCACTGTGAGATTATTTTAATGGTGTAAGTACAATGTTTAGGCTTGAAGATAACAAACCCTTACTGGAAGCTGTGCATTGAGTGTTGTCTGTTTTCCTTAAATTAGAGACTAATTCTCTGTAATTAAAACTACACTATCCCTTCTGTAATTAATGCAGTGCAGTCAAAACCAATTAATAAGAGTGCTATTAAAAAGGTTTAATTTGTATAAATAGGACACTGTATTAGCAAACAAATTATATATCACCCCTAGGAAACAACACAACACAGAGCTGTGTGAGAGGGAAAGTTGGTATTCAAAAAATAGCATGAAAGCTTTTAAAAAGTCAGTTTACCAACTTAAATATAGACACAACTTGAAGATACCAGTGGCAACACTGAGATTTAGGAGGGCTCTATATGGTTACAAGCAGCTTAGCAGCCCGCTCCACTCTTAGCCCCTGCATCCCACACGATGAACACTGTACTTAGCTTTGCTTCCTGGCTGTCCTTGAAGCAAACACATCATTCTCCTCAAAGGAAAGCTCAGATGCTGCTCTGGAGCCGTCTTGCTCCACAACCACTGGGTCGTGGTCTGCCACGTCCATCTTCTACTTGCCACCCCCTCTGCACTCCCAACCCACTGCCTGCAGGAAACAATATGGGCCCTGGGCACCTCTGTTTTCTCTGAAACTTTGAGCTGGAAAAGACACACAGATAATTTTTGCTTGGAGCCCCAGCCATTTTCCCTGTCCTTGCCCCAGGCCACTCTGTGAGATCTGGGCTCGAGCACTGGGCCTGCATCTCCATCGTGCAACGGCAGCAAGCACAAAAATCCTGTCTCTTCTGCAGCCCCATGGCTGTAAGAGGTGGGGATATGACAAAAATAAAAATGAGTGCACAAAGGGGCACTTCTAATAAGATTACATGAACTTTCCACACTGCACACGTGCAACAATATAAAAACACCCAACAACCTTGCAAGGAAGGCTCCCTTGTGCGTTCAATCTTCTGTTGTAGGCGCTGGTATGAAGTTAGTTACATTAATCCTCACAGTAAAGATTATAACCTACTGGCAGCATTGTGTAAAGGAAGTTTATTGCATATATGAATCATGCTTTGAATGGTCCTAGTTCTGTTCCATAAGAACATAACTTTTCTCAGAACGCACATACATTTTATAATCATTTTTGCTCAGGTGCAAAAGGCTACATAAAGTGCAGAGGAAGAGATAAATAAAAACCCTAAAATATATTCATGTGTACTTACTCCACTCCCATTTCCTGCACTAAACAGCCAGCACCCAGATTTAGATACGGAGATTTTTATGCCCTTCTTTGCTACCAACCCTTCCAGACTCCCCGCCTGAGTGTTACTGCAAACGATACCATCAGGATCTGCCGACCACGTGTGACTGTAGGAGATGAGATGAACACATGGGGTACCACACATCACCACGGGGCGACAGCTATCGGCTCCAAAGGCCTCCCTCGAGGGCACGGGGTCGGCTCCGAAGGCGCGTGCTGAAAACAGGGACAGCACTTTTAACAGCCCGCACTAAGAGCGGGACTGTTTTACCAAAATTGATTTTTTACTAGCAAAGTCAGTCAAGCAATAATTATTATAGTCCTCCTGGGCTGATAGCTACCAGCCATTTATACAGCTGCAGGCAGTTAAATACAGCATTTATGCTATATATGCCCATTTTCCTTCTGCATTCTATATTCATTTCCAAAGGATCTCCCGGCACACACAAGATTTATGGAATCAGTGCTGAGTAACTATAATCTATTGGCCGATTTGTTGCTTTCTCAAATGTCCCTGGTTTACTGTAATTTTGTAGAACAGGCTGCTCACAAACAGATGGATTTGCTCCATTTGGAGCTTCTTGCAATTAAGGTGGCCTTGGCCTCACAGCAGTAGGGAGCTACAGTGGCCAAGCCAGTGGGAAGTCCCAAGGGTTCCCCAGCTGCTCCAAGAAGGTCGATGTGCCCACAAACCTAATGGCACCACGTGCCCCTCGGTGCTGCTGTTGCAAATTTCTCTGGCCAAGTATCCAAAGATTTTGAAGTTATTTTCACTGTTTCACAGCTGGCAGAGCTGTTGATCCAATGTGCCTTGGCTACTGCCTCTCCAAAGCCTCTTGGTACAATAAGGAATTAGCACAGCTCTCCTTGTGACAGGAAAACATCCTGCCTATTGCTCCAAGCCACACTCACACCTGGCAGGCACTCCTGCTGGTGCCTCCGTAGCTTCAACCGGTTGCTTCCTTTGAGCTTTCTGAAATCCACATTCTTTTTTTTTCTTTTTTTTTAATGTCTTCTTGCCTTTTTCTATGACTATGCAGCATTGCCGGGCTTGACATCAGTCCATAGGAGTACAAGCAGCCTTGGTTTCTCACTGTTTCTGTTTCGCAGAAGCAAAAGTGTGGATTAAATGAAGGATTTGCTCCTTATTTACCCTTTTATGCCTTTTTTTTTTTTTTAAACAGACAGGGCTTGGAGATGGGATATTGGACACAATCTCATCTAGCCTTTCCATACTGAACAGGGAAATATATATAAACGAGAATCTGTTCTACTGTTTTGCCTTTCTCTTGTCCTCTTTAAAAGTATTTCTCTTACGTGCCAGTGCAGCACAGCCTAAATTGACTACCTGGAAATCAGAACTTGAAGAATACGCATTTGGAGAACATGGTTAAGCAAAATGGATGCATGTTATTACAAGCTTTTTCAAATGACAGGAGTCCACACAACTCACTGCCCTGCATCCTGCAACAGCTGGCTGGACAGGGATAAGCAAGGCCATGTGGGCAGTCCCATCTGCCAGCCCATGAGAAATGGCAACACTGAAAATAACCCACAAAATTCCCGCCCCAAAGCCATGCTTTATTCCAGGGATGGCACAGGCATCTTTCCAGCAGGCTTCCTGGTCACTCAGAGCCTCCCAGATTCACGTGAAATGTTACTGAAGACTATTTTGTACCACTGTTGTGTGATGGGGAAAGCAGTAGCTGTAGGTGGAAGAGTGTCAGGTCTGGAATTCCTGCAAAGCATGAAGGATATAAGGGCCATGAAAAGCATAAAAAAGTAATATATGAGAAAACCCTGCCACCTTGAGAGCAACATCCTGCCCAGCATGGCTTATATATTCAATGCTTGTTTCAGTGCAGGAGGACAAGGCACAAACTGCCAGACCCTGGATGCCGGAGCCTCGAACACTTTCCTGATTAGGAAGTGGGTTAACACTAATTCAAATAACATGTGTTATTCATTTCTGCACCAGAGACTGACAAAGTCCACAGCATCAAGCTGAGGTACTTTTATATGACCCATGGTATTAAACTCCCCCATAGGCTTTGTAGCTGATCTCCTTTGACTTAAGAACACACCACAGTTCCCTACAAACAGGGAAGCAACTAGGAAGTGATGTAGCCAAGACCAAGACCTTTCCGATAAAGCAGGAAAGTGAATGTGGCTATTCCCACTTTTAGGTGGGAAACATGCACATGTGCTCCGGCTGCAGCAACCCTGTCCTGCCTGACCCTCTGGGGAGAGAAGGCACCCGAACAGCACTACCCCACAAGCCAAACCCCCAAACACTCTTATTTTTGGACTCAAATCTCTCACACTGCCAGCTGAGACAAGGTCCCCAAAAGCCAACACTGCAATTCCCTCCCCGTCACTGCAGTTTTTGCAACCTGACACCTAAACACTTCACTGAGACCCAGAAACTCCTGGAAAGCCTCTGGGTTCTCTCAAACCTCTCTTTTGATTTCAACGCCCAGACTGCGGAAACTGAAGTTTCTGAAAACGGGCTAAGAAAGTTTCTGAGCAGTGCTCAGAGGCACGCGGATGGGCTGTATCCTCGGGGATTCCTGCTTCGCTGTTCATGCTGCGAAGCATGAAAATGCACACACACAACTCCCAGTGTATTAAGATAAGCTAATACCTACTTGCAATTACTGTCAAAAACACGGCAGATTACTCAGTACTGAAAGCTAGAAAGCATTCATCAGATTCTGGCACAGCTCATTTCACCGGGCTTTCCTACAACCTTGCCCTTTTCCAATGAAACTATAAACTCTCCCTTAATTGAATTTGACAAATGAAAAGTAAAGAGGTTTAAAATAACAAATGGTCCCCAAGCTTTCCCCGCAGCAAGGCTACAGAGACTCGATTGAACTTTAGCTTAGCTGCCAAACCAGCAAATAAGACAGAGTGCTGAAAATACCTGCTTTTGTTGAGCTACCAACCCGTCTTTCTCCGGGACCAGCTCCGCACTGTAAAACTTTCTTTTCTTAAGTTATTTGAGAGTTAGGAAAAGAGAAAACCAAACGTGTCTGCTCAACTGGACAAGCGCTGATTCCCCCTGTGCTGGTATGGGGCAGTGAGGACCCATGGACCTCGACCCACACAATGCCCCGTGCTGCAAGAGCCGCTTGGAAACAGAGGAAGCGCCTGCTCAGAGCCTTTCCCAGGAAAAGCCCTTGGAATATGTTTCCCGCCGTCACAACACGGAGCTGGGGCATAGGGATTTGGGCAGTCAGCTAAGCTGGTGCTTAGGTGGGAAGCAGGACCAACTTCCCAAGCTCCATGACACAGCTTCCATAAGGAAAGCACAGCACAAAAAATGGGACACCGGTCACCTTGGTGTGTGGATGGTTCCTGGAGGAGCACAGACAGATTTGGGACCATCCTTTGCAAAAGGATGTCGAAAAACTGGAAAGAATTCAGAAGACAGCCAAAAAATTATTTGATGATGAGAGAAAAATGTCAAATAATGAGACAGTAAGAGCTCAATCTGT
Source organism: Crypturellus undulatus (assembly GCA_013389825.1). Taxonomy (NCBI): domain Eukaryota; kingdom Metazoa; phylum Chordata; class Aves; order Tinamiformes; family Tinamidae; genus Crypturellus; species Crypturellus undulatus. The sequence goes on from VWPW01010049.1 coordinate 37,530, forward strand.
TCGGTTTATCTAAAGGAAGACTGAGCGGTAACTTGATTATGGCGTTAAACTCCTTTCATGAAGAAAAATACAGTGTAGAAAAGGGCTTTGTTATCTCTGTAATAAGGAGTAGAAAGAATCAATGGCTGGAAGCTGAAGGCAAGGAAAAGCCAAGAAGGAAAGTATTTTTTCTGCTAAGAATCAGTAAACTCTAGAGCACCCTCTCAACTAAGGCAGGGAATGCTTCATTCCTTGAGGATGGCAAATGAAGACGAGACGTCTTTCTGCCTAAGAAGCCTCGGTCAAACACAGCCTGCTCTGCGCAGAGGCAAGCACAGGGAAAGCGAGTGGCCCGAGAAATATGGAAGAACACACAGCATGATTTCATGGTCCCTCTGGATTTACTTTTTAAATCCAAGTGAAGCTAATAAATTCAGAAACCCTGCGTGAATAGCTGGGAGCACGATGCATACCTGAATCCAAGCAGGCACACACAGACCCAATAGCTCTTCTTCCCACAGGTCTGTTTTTAAGAAATGTGGAAATAGAGGCTGTGTCTTTAGGTACCGATTTCATTCGGGACTTTCAAAGCAGTTGAATAGATGCCAGATAATTGACAAGTGTGCATTCCCATCTAACTTAACAGTCTGTTTCAGAAACACTGCATGTGCAATAGTAAGAATCAGAGAGTTTCTCTGTCTAGTCTCCAGATTTCTTACATTAAATCAGACTCGCATCAAACCACTCACTGACTCATGAGCCAAGGACCAAAGCTGGCTTTTCTCCCTCTCGGTCGTTTTCCTCAGAACTCATGTTTTTTCATCCTGAGCTGCAAATATCAAGAATGCTGCCTACCTGACCATTTCACTTGAGGATAAGAAAAAAAAATATAAACCTCTATGGATAGTTTGTGGAGAGGCTGCTTGTGTTAGGTCACTTGAAACCCATATCTACTTGCTAGCAGCAAATGTCCCAAGATGACTGCCATTAGGATGCGTTTTAGCCAGCTAGCAGGCCCTTTCTTTGCTTCCTTGCATCAGCCTGTGGATCTTGCTGCTCCCTAAATATTGGCCCCCCGCCAGCCTTTACTTTCCCAGTTTTTCACATCTCAGCCCCAGGAGTTCCTAATTTCTCTGCCAAAGTTTCCTCTTGTTTTCATTGTTGCGTCCTTGCAATAAATGCTTTGTCAGCTTCCCGTGTTGCTCAACACTTTCCAGATTTCACTCCCTGAGATGTTCAGCAGTACTGAGGTTTCCGAGCCATTTCGGAAGGCTCTCACTAGCCTCCAAACACACCTCATTCCACCCAGCCCCAGGGATGCCCTCTGAACCTCTCCTCCTGCTGCTGCTGGGAACCAGCTTGCATTTTGACAGCTCTGTTGAGTTTCTGTTGTAGCTGCATTACAGACATTTGACTGTAGAAATTTTAGCAATTTCTTTTTTCTGCCACCAAATTAAACACTGAGAGATATTAAAAAACACTCAGCAAAGACATTTGCCGCTACCTTCTTTCTCCTGCCCAAGTAATTTAACGCTTTCCCACACAGCATCAAAGAGTATCTCTTATTAATTTTTGAAAATGTTTATTTCAAATGTAAGCACTGTTCTTTGACAGGCCATGATTCAGATGAAATGAAAATAGCTAAGAAAAATTGAGATTGGCTTCTCTTCTGTCAAGGTGTTCTCAGGAGCCCTACAAATGAAGGGGAGCATACACGTGTCATGATAAAGCGAAAACACTGCCAAGCAGAAGTAACACACACGAGTCAAGAAACCTGTGGAGCTACAGCCTCCCCTCAACCTCTGTCCACATGGGACCTTGGGAGTTCAGCAGCAGGACTGTCACCAGCTCCTGACCAACCAAGCACCCAGGGATGAACCCAGCGAGCCTGTCTTTAAAACCTCATGGCTGAGCTGCGCACTTCATTTCATCAGTGTGGCTCCACGAATTGCGTTAGGAGATTCGTTTTTGAAGCTCATTTAGCAAAATGCTGGTTATCGTCACCTAACCAGGGATTAAATAATCACGATACTCAAATTTGCCCATGTTGGGCAGAAGCAATACGGGAACAAGAAGTCACGTTAGTGTCACTAAGTTCTCACAACAGGCAGAAGTGTATCTTTTCCCGAGCGAATCCCAAATCCAAGAATTATATAGATAGAAACTAACAGTAGGGGAATCTACTGGCTATAGTTCATCCAAGATTCATAAAAAAGGCTTGGAGCACTTTGGGGAGGTGACTTAAAGCCATGGGGGCTTATACGAAAGTCTCAAAGTCAGCAGTTCAAGGCAGTGTTTGCAAAGATTCAAAGCCTTCCAATAAACACATCTGCTTGGATTATGTATTTGCTGGTAATGTGGCATTGTAGAAACAATTGCTGCAGCTTCCTTTTTTATTCCGAGGTCTATTTCCCAACTCCTAAATGCAGGTTTAAGCTCCACTATAGCCCTCGCACAAGGCTTTAAATGCAGCGCGCAGGATTAATGACAGTCCTTCTGCAGAGGGGTGAATGTCACAAGCAAAACTGTGTTAATTCCCGATTTGAATGCAGACGGTGTTTTTAAATAAGAAAAAAGCTCAGAACATCCGCTGGGAATCTGTGACTTAGATAAACCTTAGTAAGTCACTAAATATGAGCTACTATTGGAAAAGCGCTTAGACTGCAGGGCTGACTGCATTTAAAGGAAAAAAAATAAAAGAGGAAGATCGCTTCTAGAAAATAGCCTCATGTTGCATATTATGTTCATGGGTGGTGTATTTAAAATGATACCACAGCATCACTACGGTCAAAAAGTAATGCTTTAGACCATAAAATAAACTCTCACGAATAAACCAAAAAACAATAGGAAAGGAGTGGAATTTATAGAGGGGTTTCCTACAAGAGGTACTTGGTACATAAGACATCACAAGCGTCACACACAGCCCATTGGCTTTGGCACTGCTTTGCACGGTTGCTGTGGTGGCAGCTAAAAGGAGCTTCCCCTAAGGGCTCCTGTGCTGCCCCATCACCGCTGCACCCAGGGTGCTCCGGTGAGTGATACGATCGTGGGTTTGGCTCATCTTCAAATGCAGGAGCTACTGGAGAAACAAAAGTGAAGAATTATGCATTCAATTTCTCCTGTTCTCCACTCTCAAGCATCTTGAATTCTCCAGTTTCATACTTGAGTTCCCTAAAAAAAGTCACACTAAGATTTCCAGCCTCTAACAGCTCGCTCAGGGCTGCTAACATGTGAAAATAAAAGGCAAGCTCGTACATTCATCCGGGAGCTGGCGGCAGGAACACTGCACACGGGCGCAAAGGAGGCTTGGCATCTCAGACTGGATTAGCATTCAGTCCACATTTTTACATGGCTTTTCTGCAAGAGAAAGGGCCTTCAGAAAGAGATGCAAAATTGGCAGCTGCACTGAAGAACTGAAATAAATTTTCTTTCAAAATGTGGGGGGAACATCTCTTACCTCCCAACCATCCTCATTGGGTAAAATGGATGTCCTTTGCCTTTAAAGTCATACAATTCAATGCAATGCTTCCCAGCAGGCTGCATCTGTTTTGAACATTTGCATTCAAAATGTGGAACAATCTCCCCCCTTAATTTTATCTAGAATTATGAATACTCCATTTGCTTAAATATATTCCAAACAGATGATCTTAATCTGGAACAAGCAGCAGAAGACGTAGTCAGGCATTATGATTATTTCTTGGCTGCGCACTAGCATCTGAGCGTCTTCTCTCTCCCTTTTTAACCCTAGCACCGTGATTAGAGATGGCTCCAATGTTCCCCTCTGGGATCATCCAGCTGTCCCAGATGAGCATGCCGACAATTATCAGTCCTCCTCAACACCTGCACCACAAAAGATCCCTTGCTTCAGGGAAGGAGCTCAGGAAAGGGAGCAGCATTTCTCAGATACAAGGGACAGGCTGCATGGTTGCCACTAGCAGGCACGGCAAGACCCACCAAGACCCTGATGTGTCCCAAGGCCAACGTGCTCCTGAGGGATGCCCAAAGTTCACAGTGAGCTGGGCGTGCTCGGAGGCTGCGCTGCTCCTTGGAGGGGTATTGTTCAAGATGTCCATCGTGTACTATGACCATGCTACCAGCTATTCAGAAACTTTAAAGCCCTCATGAATAGATTAAAAAATGAAAACACTGAAAAAAAAATCTTCTCCAAAGAATCTGGTAGTCTTGGCCTATAGTTTATGAAATGGCAAAAAAAGACAATTGAATTTCCCTCAAATCTTCCAAATTTAAGACATTTCTCTTCAATTATTCAGATGTGCAACAAGTTTAAGGTGAAATACAATCTTTTGCACTCCCTGGAATACATCAGTCCCAGACATCTGGGAAATGTTGTGTATAGACTTGATAGCAGCTGTGATCAATTCAGACACCAACTCCAGATGGACAGAGAGGATCCTGCAGGCCAAATTNAAAAAAAAAATTTCTCCAAAGAATCTAGTAGTCTTGGCCTATAGTTCATGAAATGGCAAAAAAAAAAGACAATTGAATTTCCCTCAAATCTTCCAAATTTAAGACATTTCTCTTCAATTATTCAGATGTGCAACAAGTTTAAGGTGAAATACAATCTTTTGCACTCCCTGGAATACATCAGTCCCAGACATCTGGGAAATGTTGTGTATAGACTTGATAGCAGCTGTGATCAATTCAGACACCAACTCCAGATGGACAGAGAGGATCCTGCAGGCCAAATTTGGGGCTGGTGGGCAAGTTTAGGTTGGTATGCACACACCAAAGTACACTGAAGTACCACGAAGTACCCAGGAGTACCAGGGCTCCTTAATGCATGCAGGTTGAAAGCCTCAACACACAGATGAGGAAAGAGTTGTGGAAAAAGCTTTAAACCCATTCAAACTCCCAGAGCAGGTCAAGCCTTAATGAGAAAAGACAGGCCTCCTTTAAACAAACTGGGGCCAATGTTCCAGCTCAGAAAATTAGAGACATTATAGGGAACGCAGCAGTAACCAGATTTTTAAATATCGTTAATGCCTGCTTCTCATTAAAAAAAAAAAAAAATCCACCACAAAACTTAACAAAATATTGAAGATGTTCAAAACCAGATGAACAATTCAACATTGAGAATTGCAAACTAACACACAGCAGGGGAGAACCTTAACTTTCTATGTACAGTAATAGTCTTTTAATTAACTTTGAGAATCAGGGAAGAGAACTTGATGGTTTTATGAACATCACTCTGAAAACACCAGCTTAATGTTCAGCAACAGTTAAGACAACAACAGAAAGGGAAGAATCCTTTGGAGAGAGGGCGAACAGAAGCAGTACCCACGGATGTGATGCTGGGAAGGGGTGTGTGTGCTGAACACCAGCAGACCCAGGGGCTCTTCCCACACAGGATGGAGCAGACGGCAAGAAGTGCACCGAAGGGCAGCGAGGTGGTCTGGGAGCAGCCAAGCAGCTCATGGAGAAACACAAATGTTGGCACCTATTTAACCACCATATATACGATCATCATTATACCACAGGCATNAGAGAGGGCAAACAGAAGCAGCATCCACGGATGTGATGCTAGGAAGGGGTGCATGTGTGTGCTGAACACTGGCAGACCCAGGGGCTCTTCCCACACGGGATGGAGCAGGCGGCAAGAAGTGCACCGAAGGGCAGCAAGGCGGTCTGGGAGCAGCCAAGCAGCTCACGGAGAAACACAAATGTTGGCACCTATTTAACCACCATATATACGATCATCATTATACCACAGGCATACTGGAAAACAAAAAGAGCCCAAGAGGATCCTCAAGCCAGGGTAAAAAAATCTGTTAGTATCAACATCCCACGTCTCCTGGCACAGAGAAATGAATCTCAACATCACATTCCTCACAGACAGGTACTTGGGGTACCAAGACCTGTAAGTCCCATTGCCCCCCACCAAAGTTGATGCAACAAGGAATGAAGAGCCATTATTATTGAAGCTTTCTATATAACAATATTCTTTATTTTCTTTTTCTGTAATAACTACAGCTGGAATAATAATAATTTTGTTAGACTGTTAGGATTTCAATTACACTAGGATTACATTGCTGTCTTTACCTGCAAGATGTGCATCCTTTTGCCCATAAAAAGATTTCAAGCATGACACTGTACTAATTACAGCTATTTGTGAAGCTTGAATCAAAATTTTAAAAGAAAGTTTTTTGTTTGTTTTTAATGAGAAAGATCATACATACTAGATGCTCTCCCCTCATTCCTCATTTTTTGAGCCAGGATAAGTCAAACAATTCTAATAAACCAAAGAATCTGCAAATGTACCTCCCTCTCTGACAACAATATCCATCGACAGGTAACTCCTGCACAACCTCAAACTTCACAGCATCAAAGGTGATTCTTAGAGCATCAAAAAAAGAAGATTCTGGAGATTTCCCTATTTTTCTAAATCAGAGACTAGACGGAACACAAATCTCATTCCTTGCACCCCACTTTCACTGGCCACAGAGGAAGATGAAAACTGCGACGAATGCAAGAATAGCTAGAGTGACAAAAGGGAACATTTCTGAAACCAAAAACTTCTGCTGTAACAACAGAAAGCAATTAGGGGTGAGAAGTAAGCTGCCAGCATACTGAGTGAGAATCATTATGTTTCAGGATGATATTTGCAATTGCACTCAGAACTGAAACAGAAGGATTAGTTAGCTATTTTATGTAGGAAAGACTGCATGAATAATCAGTTTTTCTGCTGTTGCCATGTCTTTTCATTTGTTAGCTTGGAGCATAACTGCCTCTTGTAAAGCCAAATGATTTTAAGTTAGATAGAAAGATGGTCAATCACAAAGACAACTTTGAACATTCCCACTGTAGGTTTGTGAGTTAAAATGGGAAGGGAAAAATAACCTGGCAGAATTCACTTAATTTGTCTCCATTCTTTTGTTTCTTCCTTGTGATGTAGTTTTAATCTATACCAGTATGCAAATCTTTGGGAAATGAAAGGTAGGAAAATAAATAAATTTAACAAGACCGAACAGCGCAGTACAATCAACACCAATGACCAAATACTGATTGCATTAAAATTAATTTGCCAACACACTTAAAATATCTACCTAGCCTAAAAATGAGTATTTTTGTTTTCTCATCCTGTTTCCAAAGGTGTACTACAGCTCCATCACTTATCGACATTCTAGAAATTATTTTCAAATACATTTCCCTCTGTATCAACTACAAATCCCTAGGATATAACTCTAATACCTGTGAAAACACTTCTGTCAACCCATTTGCAACTCTAAAATTCAGCAAGAAAGCTTGGAAGGCAACCTTAAACTGTACTGCAAACTTAATGAATTATTTCGAAGGAAGCCAAATGCCATGCCATTTACACCCTCACAGTTGAACGAACGGGTGCCACCTCTTGGACTCTGCATTCAGCTCCCATAAGAGCCATTCACAGGAGTTGTTCTGCTCTTTTGCGCCAATAAATGGAATATCAGGTCTCCGTTGCAACGGGAATCCAGAGAACTACCTCTTACCAGTAATTCAGATAAGCTCTGCCATCATGCAAGTCTTCTGTCCCACATCCCCTTCCAGAACTGCTTCCTCTCCGATTCCTCTCCGTATCAGGGTCGCTGCAATATTCCAGAACAGCAACTATCACCTTTATTAAAGGTGATTTGCAATTCAAACCAACACACTGCAGTACCCCCCGGGCCTTTCACCTTGCAGTGCACCCAGAGCTAACCCTGGCACGAGAAGCAGGGGGAAGGCGCTGCCTTGAGATGCGTGGAGGAAGTAAGAAGCAGAAGAGACCCAAGAGACTCCTGCCCTCGCTGCCTTTGATTGCAAAACAACTTCCACCTACTTGAAAACTTAATGGGGATTCAAGGTTGTTGCTTTCCCTTCCAGCGTCTTCTGCTTTGATTTGAGACCGAGGATGCTGAGAGGTTTGTTATCACAGAGATGACGCATTGGGGAGAGGAGATTTTAGTAACAGAGGAGAACGGGGAGTGAGTGGTGACAGGAGTAGGAAGCAGAGCCTATATAAAGCAGCAGAACTCAGAAACACTCAATGCTGCCTCAGAAAAGAGAAATGTAAAAGAGAGACAGCGCAAAACCCTGGAATGGCTGCACCCATTTTAAAGGGGGTCTGAGACCAAGTGACATCTTGCTACAGCGTTCAAAACGATCTGTATCGGCCCATGGGACCAAGTAACTTGATTAATATATATATATATAAGTATATATATTATATATATACTTAATCAAGTTGCATTCAATACTGTCCAAGCAAGAGAAACTCTCATCAGCCGGGCAAACTTCATGCTGGAAGGGTCACTGGCGCCAGGCAGGGGTCTGGAAAACCTCCCACCTGCAGGCGTCTAACCACAACATATGAAACAACTGCCACACCACCTTGATATTTTTTAGTTTTCATAAAAGAGCACACACAATTACAGATGCCTGTATAAACAAAAGCTCAAAATCAAAGTTTGCACAGGCAACTTCAGCAGTCATCTCCCGATTTTGGCACGTCTCGCTTTCCTGCTTGGCATCCTTAACATGTCTTGGGAAAGATGGAGATAATGGCCTGAATTATCAAGCAATTGTTTTTGTACACACGCATATGTGCATGCTAGATGAGTCATCGGGTGCATCCCCTACCCTTAACCCCTCCACAACTGTGTAGAAGAAATCCTGTGCAGTGCTCAGTCTCTATAAGCTGCAGCACACATGCCCTTTGAGGCCTGTTTTAAGTTACCTTACTGCTCATGTTAGCAGTTTCTTTTCTCATCTATCCACAAGATATGGCTCCAACGCTGGGGTTTGTTGGCATAGATTTGCACCAAAGTGCCTTCCAGAGTACACATTGTTCTGCAAGCAGTGCCAGCGTGACAGATAAATAGCATTTTTCAGCCAAGCACAAAATCATGTTTGAATTCTTTAAGTTTTAGGAAAACCTGACTTAAAACTAAGTACAGATTTCCCATGCCCATCCTCAAGACATAGGGGAATGAGAGAAATCCCACCTTGATTCAATGATCTATGAGACAAGGCATCTCTGTAAGTGCAGTAATCCAATTTAAATCAAACTGACTATGCTAAAATAGCTGGAAGAATTGATAAACCAGTTAGTCCTTGGAGTGAAGTCTGTGAACATACAGATTTTTAGTGACATTTTTTACTTAGATATTGGTTCTTCTAAGCCAAATTTCAAGTCTCTAATTCAAGGCATAAAGGTGCTACAATTTCTTTTCAAAATTATTAACATTTACGATGGGTAAACATTTTTCCCTCATCTCATTCTAGGAAACAAGTAAACACCCTAGCAGAAATTTTACCCAACACAGTCAATCTAAGGCAGAATTTGGCAAATTCCATTGCAAATAATTAAAGTTTGGCAGCTGCAGAAGCAAGAAATAGGGCTGTAAAATGCAACGTGTCTGGCAAACGGAGCTGCCATCCTCAGCCATCATCATTATTCATATGATGTGTCTCAAAGCATAACTATCACAAAGCTCATCAGCTTCTGATCCAAGGAGCATTCCTCAGATTTCTGCTTTATGAACAGCAACTTTGCTCTCACACATGTGCAGTATCTCCCCAAACTCAGCCTTTCTCTATAAAGGCTCATACTCCCAGCTGCGTGTGGGGCTCCATTACTAGTTGTTTAGCCAGCAAGGCAAACGATGAATCCCCTCCTGCAGACAGCTGTGAGGCCACATCTGGAGGAACATTTCCCTTCTACAGGGGACAAAATGAAGAGAGCCCATTGAGGTGCCACTACAAAGGCAAGGGGCTGGAGCATGTGCCCAGAGTAGAAGTTGAAGGAACTGCCTGCAGCCTGCAAAAGAGAAGATTTAAGTGCAATCTATTTATAGTCTCCCACTGCCTAAATTTAGAGAAAAGATAGGGCCAGATTCTTCTCGGAGGCCTGCAGCAGCAGAACCCACAGCAGCACTTGTGGGCCACACATGGGGCAGCATCAGAGGGCCACAGCAAGTGCGGGGCAGCACTGGGACAGGCGTCTGGAGATGCTGCATCACCTCCAGCCTCCACAGGTTTCAGCATCTGACTGACAAGGCAGGCCCGAGTAGCCAGCTCCAACCTTGAAAATAGCCCTGTTCTGGGTAGCAGGTGGGACGAGATGACCTCCACATGTCCCTTCCAAACCTTTTCCCCCTTCACCACCTTTTTCTTCCAGCAATTCTGTGATTCTGGAGATTAATTCAGCTTCAACCCTCCTCCTTCCATGAGGAGAAAGGAAAAACAAGCTCCGCAAGACACATCTTGGCCATGTCAACTAAGCACACTACTAGAAAGCTCTATGGATGCTACAGTAGTGATTGTGGTGTAAAAAACAGCAAGGGACAGGAGCAGTGTCCTGCTATAACTTAAATGCAAGGAAATTTCACTGCAGATTTTTAAAGTCCTTGATCTGGGTTATGAGAAGCTGCTATGCTGAGGTAAGTCTTCTGTGAGCACTTGGGTTGAGTAATTATTTCCCGAGGAAGTTTGCTCAGGGCAAAGTCATCTCCTATTATCTCGAGTGCTTCAGGGTGGCATATTTCCAAATGCATTTGCATGGGAAAGAAGAAAATGATGGTCAGTGCTTTATACCTCCCCAAAACTCAGTTTAGCAATATAAACTGTTAATTAACCCAAAAGACTCATGATTCAAATCATCACCTCACAAGCAGCTTGCCCCATAACAGGATCTGCCCCAAATCCTTTCTTCAACACTGGTCTAAGCCCGCTCACTTGAAAAATCCTAAATCCTGACATTTCACAACCATTGCCAGAGTTCTTCCTCCTACCCAACTCCCATCAGATTCTACAGGAATCAAATGCAAAGGGAAGTCTTGCCTGAACAAGAGGCACAGCATAATTTTAAAGAACATCTCATAACAAATGGCAGCAACTGGCTAATTCACACCTTGCATTGAATAACTGCAAAAAAGGGAGAAAAAAAAAAAAAAAGCCTTTACACAGCCTTACCATCTAGGGTAGGAAAGGTTTACTAGCAAAGTGCATCAGTGAGGTCTCCTCTTTCTAACATTTTTATTACTTTCACATAATATGCTAGCGTGCATTTACTAACATGCTGTGAAGTACTGTCATAAATATTTAAACTGCAATGATAAAGTAACTGAATTGTAGGTTGTATCTTTGATTCTATTTTCTGCTGTTTGCTCTCTTGGGCCCGCAGTGAAAAGAGAATGGTGTTCAGAAGAAGAGAGAAAGTTAAGTGTGACCCAAACTGAAAGCACACATCTGACTTCAAACTTGAAATTCAATATTAAAAGAGTCTTTCTGAACTGGGATCTCTTAGAGCAGCTATCAGTGGGCTTTGCCACCAGCAAGGCTCCCTCCTTCGACACTTGCCTGGCTGCATTAGTTATGACATTTGATAGCTTTATAGCATTACTTGAAGCTTGCTATTTACCTAGTTACACAAGGCACAGGGGCTTAGAGGCCACCCTCTGCCTGGGCTGCAAATCTCTAGAACTACCTCCAAAATAGCCCAGATTTTATGACCCGTTAAGCTTAATGATAAACCCTTGGATTTATGTTCTGGGCCAGCGAGCAGTGGGAGATCAAGGGCTAAGCTTTGATTTATCTGCAGGCCAAGACCATTTGTTATTTCTTTATTATTATTTCTCTCTTCATGTGCCTTGATGATTGTAATGCTTTGCTATGACATCATGGCAATTTTTAGTATTATTTATGTCTAAATCAGTAGCGTGCTTGGACCTTCCATGATGCCAGCACTGGAATCTCCCATCACAGCAGGACAGGGACACAGCCCCAAGGAGAGGATCCTACCATCAATGCGCTAGCACCAGATCTAACACAGAACTGACAAGTGGTCCATAAGGCCCACAAATATCACTCCAAGCTTAACCCTTACCTGACTTTAAAATGCGCATAATAAGAAAGACTCTTCATATTTTGTTTGACTCAAAGCTTTACATATGATACTGGCAAGTCTAACTATGGCTATTAAACTTTTGATATCTTTTCCCAGCCAAAGCCACCACTGAGTTTTAATCCGCAGATGCAGCAAACACAATTGCACTACCAAAGAACTAAAAGCAAAGAGGTAACCATTTGCTCTCCTAGAAGCAATGAATTTTGATTATGACCAACTAAAGATGAATCACCCGCCACCTTTCCATCTAACAAGACATTTCAAAGCTCTTTGTTGCTCAAGAACATACCAGTCAGTGAGGAACTCATGGGGATGATAACATATTTTGCCAGTAAACAAGGAATAATGAGGGCAGGTTGGTGCAATGCTGAGATACAAGGAGAAAGATTAGGAAAAAAGGTAGATACCACCATGATTTTCACAGCTGAGAGCTGTTTTCTTCAAATGTTATTAAACCTGTTGTGTTACACTGCACAGATATACTAATGCTACCTAAATAATACTGGAAGAGTAAACATTAAAAGGCAAAATTTGAATAGCTCAAGTGTCTGGAACAAAGTGGATGCCTAATGTAATAAAGGGAACTTGTCAGAGAAAGAGTACATTATCCAATCTTTGTGCTGATTGACAACTTGACAATATTTCACCTTTTTTTTTTTTTTATAAAACCAGAAAGCATTAGCTAGCAATTATCACCACTTTTCCCATTAAGTACATGAAAAATAGTTGCAGTTTAATTTCTAGCTAAAACAGGGTAGCCCAGTATTTTTCCTTCTTACATGTAATTGGAAGCTAAGGCTGAAACATGTTGCACCAGGAAGACGGAGATGCCAAATAGCAAAGCAAAAAGCAAGAGAGATACGTGTTAGAAGGCAGACAGAAAAATAGTATTAGGCAGGGGGGAGATAGAAGCCCTTATTCAGTTAAAAAGAAAGCCCTGTTGTACAAAGCACCCAGATGCTGAGGAGGGTGCTCAAAGCAGCAGCACATCCCAAATGTGAGCCTGTCTGAGCCCAACTACCTCTTAACCCCACTCCTGCAAGATGAAGGATCCACCTGAAGTCAGTGGAGAGACTCTCACTGACCTGCATGAGCTCAGGAGCAGCCTCTAAACACTGGTGCTCTCAGATCCAGACTCCTGGGGATTCACCCTGTGTCCTTGCTGTGGGGGAGCACATACGCACTGATGTATATGCACACACATATATGTCAACAGCACCAAATTGCAGTGTTTCCTCCTCGCAGGCCTTTCTGAGAAGTCTAAGGGGGCAAAGCACTGGCTTTGCCATCCCCAAGCTGAAGAAACGCTCGCACTATTTCACCGGAAAGGCAGATCACTGTGTTCCCAAAGGTGCCTGCCAGCATCTGGACCAATGCATCAGCGATGATCTGGAGCTGCAAAAATCACGAGCTGTTACAGCTTGGGAAAATGCTCTTGGGCTGACGGGACAATTCACACCCTGTACAAACCAGGGTCAGGGGTTTTCACTGCCCTGGAGGGTGTCTGCTCCCGTGGGAAGCAGGGGAGGTGCTTGCTCTACCACCCCCTCCCCAGCAGCACTGCGGGAATTGCTGGTAAATGACAGACTGAACTTACAGAGATGAACATGTACGTTCAGATGGGGACTGCCCCCAAAAAGGAAGCGCTGGCCTTAATGTAACTTTATTACAGCAAACCTTTTTTCTCGGGAAGGAAGAAGTCTTGCTAACCTGTGACCTATCCTCTCTCCAAAATGGTGTGTCAGGGGGGAAAAAAAATAAAAATAAAAAAAAAGCTAACATTACTCTTAAGAGACTGGAAATGCTCTGCACTAACATTTAAATTATTTACCTCCTTCGTTGCATTTGTGAGTACTATGAGCACTTGAGGGCTCATAGGTGGTATTTCTTGCGCTCCTGAAGCGCTTCGCTTGCTTAACGGGGCCAGGCTCTGCAGCCCTGCCAGCAGCACTGCTCAAATGGAGCTTTCTGCATGTCTCGCCTGGTTTCTAGGAACAAATCCTCTGTGGCATACAAGACACCTGGCTTTGCAGGCGGTTTCCCAACCCAGTCTTCAGGATATGTATTCACCACCTGCTCGGAGCCAAGCACAGCCACTGGGATGCAGCTTTGGCATGGCAGCTATTGGGGATCATAATTGCACTTATTCCCAGCCAAACCTTCCCTTACTTCCAGCAGGACAAAGCTATCCTGTCCCCTTGCCCACAAGAACAGTTACAGACATCCACACACAGGCCTTTTCCAACTTGCTTCCTTTCCCATTTTGCTTCCTTCCTCCCTGAGGAATATTCTTCTCCGGTACCTCAGAAGCACCAAGCATCCTCTTTCAGAAAGGTGTGAGCTTGCATGTCTGACCTGCAGAGCAGCTCACAGACCCAAACCTCACTTAGCTCCAACAGCGAGTGGGAGGATAGTTTGCGTGTTATTTCTGCTTGCAAACCGTGCCCTGCCTCTGTCCTCAGTCCCCTGCAGCTACAGCAAACTGCCCTGGGCTTTCTGCCCACCACCCCTCAGCCAGCCCCTTTTTGGGAATAGGTGTTGAAGATGATTTTGCTCCTCTTCATTTCCCCTCAAATACAGCAAGCTTCACCAAAGGTGCGGTAAAGGATACACACTTTCCTCAGATAAACACAATCACTTGTGATGAACAGCGATGCTTTGCCCTCACTTCATTTCTCCATGGCCTAGAATAACAGTTAGGAAATCACTGTCTTTGGCAGCTGCAGGGTCCAAGGATTTTCCCACTCAGCTACCCCAAGGAAACTGGTTGGGCCCTGCATGGCCATGGAGTAAGAAAAACGTCTGTGACAAGAACACTCTCCCAGATAAGCAGCCGTATTACTCTGGATTTAGGTGCTTTTCTTCCAAATTCATTAATGCTTTGGTCTCAGCTCCAGCTCAGACATGTTTTTTTCTTCCCTTTAATTAGTTTTCAGAGGCAAAAGCCCATCCAGAACAGAGCAGGGCACAAACAGGGAGAAACGTGGCTATTTGTGAAAGAGGTGCTCTGTGTGCTACTCAGAGCAAGAAAGCAACGTAACAATATTCTTTACCAAATGCTCCAACACCTACCACAGGTGCACACCTAAGGGGACATTTATGCTGCACTTTATTCTTGTTCTCCCTAAAACTTTCCTATTTCTTCAGCCAGGAAAAACTATTCTTGTCTATAAAACATAAACCCAGCACCCTCTGGAGTTTAAGCAGAATGGCAGCATATCTGTTACTTTCAGGACTTTTATACTTAAGGTAGAGGCAAAAGTCCCATTTCAGCTTAATATATGCAAAACCAGGCTTCAATAGCAAAAGCAGGATTTGGATTGAAAAATAACACATTTAAGCATTTTGACTTTTTGCATATTTTGTAGAGAGTTCAGCACTGGCCTTTTTGAACCCTATCTCATTTTCATGGTTTTCAGTTGTTTCTAATGATCCTTTTGTGAACATTAACAGAGTCATGAAAAATGCTTTTAATGTAGGTTTTCTGCACAGCATAAAGAGCCCAGTAAAGAAGACACCAAGCAGTTTTGTAATCCTGCAAACTGCCAACGCTTCCCAGGAGGCATCTGAGCCTCCTCCTCAGCAGCCTGTCCTAAACTGGAGATGGGGACAGTGATCCCCGAACTACATCGTACTGCTCCTTAAAGGAGTGGAAGAAAAAAAAAAAAAGAAAAAAAAAGAAAATAGAAAAAAACCTAACTTTTCAAAACCTATTACCGTAATCCCTGTCTTTACACAGGGGGAAGTAGGCGCCCGCAGAGGTTAAATAACTGACGACCAGTGGCTGGGAGAGCAGTAGAGCCAGGATTAGATCCCTCGTGCCTCCTGATCTCCAGGTCTGCGTGCCGCTTGGCGCCCAAAATAGCAAGGAATTAGCTCAGCCCTATGCCGAACGCATGGCCGAACGCAGAGTCCAGCTTTGCCATAAGAAGATTCCTGTGGAGAACGCAAGTGAACAAATATTACATTTTAACTTGGTGCTACTATTCCCGCTTAAAAGACTACTATTTCCTCTCCCAGGCTCTTTTCATCCGACTCGATAAATCACAAGGAGCAAAGAGCTCCATAGCATCGTTTTCATGTTATATGAAACAGTGTCAGCTGGGACGGGGCAGGCAGGGTTAGCAGGTACTGTTTAAACAACCTCGACGAGGAGACACTGCACAGATCCGGCTGCCAACACTTTGGGGTGGACGAATTATTCGCGTGCAGCAGAGCATGCAGCAATAAAAGCTTTACCGCCACTGCCCACGGGATAATTCTTATGGCATTTGTTTGCTCCAGTTTTTGTTCGCTGTCATTTCTTTTGTCCTCCCCTTTGTCACCAGCAATTTCCCGCTGCTCCCTTTCAGGGGTACCTCAATTGCCACGGAAGCAACGAGCCTTAGGTAAGAGCGGTTTTTGGTGACATTGCACGTTTTTATTTACCTTGTTACTTTGGATTTCTGTGTGTTGCTACAGTGACTTCTCAAACACACAGAGTTTTGTGGCAGTTTTCTTTCATCAGGAGTGACTGGATACGCATTTCCACTATCCCCTTGCCTTTAGCTGCGGTAGGACTATGTCTTTCACCAGCTGCAGTATGACTGTCTTTCTCTTTTCAATAGCCTCCAGCAGAGAACAATAAATCTAAAAAACAAGTCAGAAAAAAGGGGGGAAAAAAAAGTCTGTAAAGCTATTTTTGGTGTCTCAGATCTTTGGCTTAACCTATTTTCAGAGCAGCATCTCTGTTCAGCAGAATGAGGATTCTGGCCCCCAGGACACCAGGGCGACCGGAGCAGTGGTCTGGGAGCCTCAATCCAACCAATGTTGGCCCTGCCACCCGTCCCACTCCATGGACATCCGACCCCGCGGGCCATTTCCGTGCCCTCCAACAGGCTTCTCCGGCACCTCACCACATGCCCGCGGTCGTGGCAGCTCCAGGTACACAGACAGCGACCAACATGCCATTAAAGCTTGTGCTTTAATAAATCTCTGTTTATGGTACAAGAGCTGCCAGCGAGGGAAAGAAGCAGCCTCGCCTATAAAAGGAGAAGAGCAAGACCTAATTCAGGCATCGTTTCTGTTGGTGGCTTTGATTCAAGAAGCAATATCCCAGCGCCGCCCGCTCGGAGACACGGGTACCTTTGCACATCCACCACATGCACCTTCCAAAAACAGCGGCCTTTCCACTTGCCCCATAAAAAGGGTAGCTGGGAATGATGCAGGAGGCCGGGCTCGCCTGTTGTGGCTTGTCACGTGCATCATTAACAGGAGCAGGCGTTTTGCAGGCACGCACCATCCAAGAGCCCTCCGGATGGGCCAGCCTTGGAGCTCGTGGGCAAAGACTTTCCCTTCCCAGCCACGCGGAGAGCCCTCCAAACGACACCTCGAGCACTACAGTCCTGATGCACGTGGTGATGGGCACATGGAGATGCCAGCATGAGCAGAGAGTCCCCAGTGAACTGGTGTGGGTTAAGAGATCGGAAGCTTAATTAGAGTTGCCTGAACATTAAATATCATTGCTAGAGTGCACAGACGTCTGCTCTATTTTTTAAATGGCCCTTTTTTTTTTTTCCCCCCCCCACAAAGTTGTTAGTATTTTTTCCCTCCCTCAAGGAGGCAGATGCAACCATGCCGCACATCAGCCCATCTCCCGGGTGATCAACCACAAGAGAGAAAACTGTAGGAAATCAGGCTCAACCAGGCTGCACCGCTCAATTCTGGAGTGCGCAGTTGTAAAAATAAATAAACAAACAAATGCCTGTCATGCTTTAAAAGGCTACTGGGCATAGCAAGATCATGAATAGTGGAAAAATTTAATAGACTATAATTGGAAGATCATAAAAAAGGATATGCCCTCCAGGTGTAAGAAATGTCAACTGTGTGAAATGTCCAACACCAGCATGTCCTTTGGAACGAGTACACGGCAAGCACTCGAGACCTATTTTCACGCTGGTTATTTAGGATCAGCCTTGAGAATCCTGAGAGTTCAGGGAGAGCAAACAAGCGTCTCCACCTGGGAGCTAACTGGGGCTTAGCTAACGCAGCCAAGCAAGTCCTCACGCAACGGGATCCTGCACCTTGGCTTCACACAGGGATTCTCCGCTGGCTTGTAACACAGCCGCAGCAACAGCACCCACACACCACCCGTTACACTGAGACCCTTCACTGAACACGGTTCAACAGCCACCACAGCTGAAGGACTGACCGGCACACGCGTGGGCACAGAGCAGCTGGATAAGCCTCGTTTCTGTAAGATCAGGCTGAAGAAAAAGGCAAAAACGAGTAACACCACTGCAAGCTGCTGCACAGCAGCAAGGCAGGGTCTTGCAGCACGATTTAAAACCCTCCCTTGAAAGTTCTGCTCTTCTAAAAAGCACAGCTGCACCTCCATAAAGAGCCTGCTTTAACAGTGCTCAAGGCAGGAGAAGAAAGTTTTGCTTCAGTGTTACTGTTTTTGTACACACAGCCCCTGCTTTCCCCCAAACTCCCACCATGCTCCTGACTGGTTTACTTCAGATTAATTACTTCGCAGAGCAAAAAAAAACAGAATTCCCTGATGAGAACGATGACTTCCCACCAACTTGAAACAAACTAATTCCCCTAAAACACTAAAAATATTAATAATTAAAATAAAGAGAGAAGTCAGCAAGCCAAAAGGCAACCACGGTTCTCGGAGCCTGTGCCCTGCCCAGTGCCCCCAGCCCCACTGAGAGCCCCACATTCAGGCATTGCAGTGGGAAGAAACGGGCTGTCCAAAGGACCCTTTTGCAAACTGAAAACTGAGAGCAAAAGAGAAGATGTTCCCAAGCAATTCCCCAGGCGCCCGACCTCAGCACAGAGGTTTTGGGCTCCCCGGGGCCATCAGCGCAGGCTGTCGTGCAGGGAGAGGGCACTGCTGCCCTCGGCAGCAACATTTAAAGTTTCACAGTGCAGTAACAGTTCTAGCAACAAACCTCAGTGTCATCCAAGTATGCAGCACATCTATACACACACACACACATATATTTATATACAGTACATATCAATGAGCTGCAGAGATCCACCTTAGCACAAGCGGTGATGCTGCTCCCTTGCTTTCCAAACGCTAAAGCCTATAGAAAAAGTCTCCGGAGGACAGGACCGTCACAAGGGCTCCCTCCTCGCCGGCCTCACAGGTAAGGGCAACCAAGGCAGCGCTGCCCTTGGTTGCAGCGGCCGGGTGGGTTTTACGCTGAGCGTTTGGGGGGAAAGCGAGGAAAAGCCATTGTTTGCTTGCAGTAACACACAGCTGGGCATAACAAAGAAGAAGCCAGGCAGCCTGCGCCCTGCGCCGCCTCATCCAAAATTCCCGAAGTCTCAGCAGTGCCCAGGGTCATGGGGATGGAAAGACACCAAAAAGGAGATTTTTTTTTTTTTTTTTTAAGTCTCAGCGGTGACCCCACAGGCCAGCTGCTCTGCATCCCGCATCCTTTGGCCAGGTGGATGCGGGATGGGAGGCACCGCGGAGGGGATGCGCATCGGGTATCGCGTGGGAGCATCCGCAGGCAGCACCTGCCTTGAGTCCCGGGGGCCGCGGACAGGGGCACAGGTGGGAGCAACACCGGTGGGGCACAGCAGGGCACCCACGGGCAGGGCGCCTCGACAGAGAAGGGGGGAGGAAAAGAGAAAAAATAAGGAAAAAAAAAAGGGGGGGG
>VWPW01010050.1:0-13819 GCA_013389825.1 Crypturellus undulatus
GTCTCGCGATGGTGGTCCTCGGCAGACAACCTATAGGAAAGCCAGCGCAGGAGGTACTGGTGAGACTCCAGCAGTTCTGCTTTCAGTTTGCACCGTCTACAGCCATTAAAAATGAATTTTGAGCATGAACAGATTGAGAGAAGTGACTACAGCCCTCATGGGAGTGGAGAGACCCTTCCTTGAAGAGAAGGCTCCAGTAAAAGGAGGCTGCTCACCTTATTTTCCCCAAAGATCAAATTAGAGGCAGGACTTCCCCATCCCAAGTTGGCATTTTATAGGAGTGCTGCTCATTTGCAGAGAGAGGGGAGATTTCAGCTCCAGTCCGGTGATGCCCTGGAGGGAAAGCTTCAGCAAGTTCACATTCACAAACTGCAGGCCTAAAAAGTAAGGGGAAAAAGAAGTAATATTGCAGAAAGTGGAAGCGGTGCGCTCAAAAGATGTTGAATTTACAGATCCTCCAGGGAACTGCTCAATTAATCCACTTAGCAAAACCCTTTCATTTCCCATTTCAAGACAGACAAACTGTATTTTCAGCCAATAAATTAATCTGCTTTCCAACAATTTCACTGAGAACAACCTAAACCAAAGCTGCTTAGCAAGCTTTTGTTAGTTCTCATACTACCCCAGAAGTGACGATTCCCACAAAGCTAAGTGGCACCATAAAGCAAACTAGTCCGAGCCACGAGGGATGCGCTGATGGACTAATGAGGAATTTTGAAAACATTTGATGCTGTGTATGTTGAAGTCTAAACTCTCAGAGTACCTCTTGGTGGTGGAGAAAAAAGATTTAGGGGATGTATCAGCTCTCCCCTTTCCATATCTTCACCAAAAAGCTGTTCTCCCTCGGCTGGTGATAGGCATGAAATGAATTTCCAAGCCCTGTGTCAGCATCCAAAACAACCAGGCCCCTACTTTGCATTTTCAAGATGCGCAAAAGCCAAGAACTGAATGGGGCTGAGAAGTCAACCAACTTTCCTTGCATTTTCCATCTTGGTATTTAAAATAAATGGATAAATGCCTCTCCTTTTTCATACCACTGAAAGCCTTCTCATTCAATGAAAACAACAGAACTAAATCAAATTCCCTTCTCTATAGGATAGGTTGGAAAAATCATGTTTTGTTTTGATTATTATTTTTTCTTCTTTTTGTATTAGCTACAAGAAGACTTGCAGGATATGGGGCACTAGGTTTATCACGATGCAAAATACACTTACTGCCACTCTCTTCTTTTGTAGCAAGAAATTCCCTGGTAGAATTTGGTGGTTCCCAAACCCACCCTCTTGTGCTCTGCGAGGACCTAGTCTACCCCTTCCTTTTAAAGGCAGACACAGTGGCAAGGAGGCAGCGTGTACACCCAAAGGCACATTTTGTGCTCAGAGATGACGACTGCCCAGAAGCCACCTTGCTAGAAGCAAATCTCTGCAGGGCACGATGGCTGCTGACCTTGTGTTACCGATGCCTGGCGTATGCTGGTACTCCCTACCAGCATGATAATCAGAAATGCTGTTTTTGTCCTGGGGTCTGGGAGATAAAAGCAAACTTTTGTGGTCACGTTTACGTTCTAGACTTTCAAAACAAACACATTTCAGAAGGAAATAATGCTGAATTTGCCTAGCTGCAACCCAATCTTAAAAGGTTTATTTCAGAGACATGACAAAGAGCAGCATATCAGAGGAAAAGGAAAAAGAGGCCCAAACGAGATGATATTATTTAAATAATACACTCTACTTTATTTTGTCTTAAAATAGTTTAACCTTTATGCTACAGA
This sequence comes from Crypturellus undulatus, assembly GCA_013389825.1. Taxonomy (NCBI): domain Eukaryota; kingdom Metazoa; phylum Chordata; class Aves; order Tinamiformes; family Tinamidae; genus Crypturellus; species Crypturellus undulatus. The sequence goes on from VWPW01010050.1 coordinate 1,769, forward strand.
CTTCTTTCAAAAAACAGAAGGTCTTATCTTGCACCAAAAAAAAAAAATTTAATTTTTATATATATAATATATATATATATATATATATATATAAAACACTTTTATTATTTTTTTTCTCCAAAGACCATTAAATACTAGATGGAAAATGAGCACTAAGTGAGTGTCAAGAATCAGATTTTGTAACTATAGAGTTGCACGTTTTAAACATTTACGGCCTAAGCAATGATTTGTCTTTGCTACAGAAGATTCCAAGTTCAAACTCCAGCAAGGCAGGAACTGCTTGGCCAGGAAGGGCTTGAGCCAACACACGCTCAAGTCCATGGAAATCCCCACATCAGATCCAATGGGATATGGGTCAGGCCCCGAGTGGTTCTTGGCCATACAATGGCTAACATTTCACTTTCCTGCTGAGAAGAGCAAAACTGTCCAGGCACCTTTTGCTCTCTTTAAAATAATAATAATGGAAAAAAAACAAACAAACAAACAAACAAACGGAAAAAATAGTAAAACAAAAACCACAGAAATATTTATTAGCTATCCAGTGATTGTGGTTTTCAGATCTCTACCTTTTCAAAATTTGTTAAGGATAAAAGAAAATATGTAGTGTTTTAAATAAAAGAAAACCTGCATCAAACTACAATACATGAATCGTTTAAACAAACACAGTGCACAATTTGAGGAATTTGGTTAGGATGCAGTCTTTTTTTTTTTTTTTTTTTAATATATATAAACATGGAAGTCACATCATATACAAACTGAAAAGTAAAACAAAAACCAGAAAGTTAGTTTGCATTTCGAATGGAAGGACGGCAAATGGGTCCCTGCAGCTTTCTCCAGAACTGATCTTCCCCAAAGCCTTCATGAAACTGTAAAAAGCAGCCGCACTCAGTGACTGTTCCAAAGTCCCACAGGCCCGAGGCCACCGCAGTGATGGTGGATGGACACACGATGAGCAATGAGGAGAAAGGACCGACAGCCACGGCAACCCGATGCTGCAGGTCTGTCCCGGCTGCTGCGAGGCAGGAATCCGCTTGCTCCACTCCCTCCCACCCCCAAAAAGAAAGAACTGGGTCACTAGAAGCACCACAAACGTTTTCAGGTCATGCAACAAATACACAGATGGATATTTGGAGAAAGCTCTAGAACTGCAATAGAAAACCCTTAGCTAATTGTTCTTTAAGGTGCAGGCATAACTGCTCTGCTTATTAAAGAAAAAGCTGTTTGCTACCAACTGCACCAACATAGTTACTGGGTTGTTTTTCTCCAAAGTATGTGGTAATTTTTTTTTTTGTCCACAGAGAAAAAAAAAAAAAAAAAAAATGGAAACCAAATAAATTTAGTAACCAGACAAAACGAATGCAAAAGAGCACTTCTCATGTCCTGACTGCTCCCTGTTCAGCCTTAAATGACAAAAATCTGATGATAGAGCTGTATAAAATTCCCATTAAAAACATCTGAATACAAAGGAACATTTTAATTGCACGACAGACATTTAAAGTGAACATCATCTTGTTTTTTTGTCTTTGGTTTTTGCCTTGAGAAACCTCTAAATGACAAATTATGGGCCAGGAAATCTGATATACGCTACAGAAATCCGTGGCCACTCAGGTTAGTAGTCACTGATTTCTGTGCAGTAAATATTCTGGTAGAAAGTGTTTCCTGGATCATAACCTAAAAAGCAATTCCCAAGCTAGGATAAGAGACGTGACCTAAAGCCAGAAAAATGGTGCAGACCTAAAAAAAAACAAAAAAAAACAAACAAAAAAAAAAAAAAAACAAAAAAAAAAAACAAAAAAAAAAAAAAAACACAACAACAGACTTCAGCCCTGATCCTGCAACATCCTTTAGGTCAGAGTTTTAAGCATTTGAATGGCCCCACTAGTTCAGTGAATTACCAGCGCTTAACGCTACACATCTGCTAAAGTGCTTTGCCAGTCTAGGGGCTTTACAAGTTTTTTGAGACTTTACAAGTTTTTTTGTTTGTTTGTTTGGGTTTTTTTTGTTTTTTTTTTNTTTTTTGGTTTTTTTTTTTTTTTTTTTTTTTTTTTTTTTTGTTTTTTTTTTGTTTTTTTTTTGTTTTGAGATGAGCAGTGAAGCAAATAAGCAAACAGTAGAAATGAGGACTGTAAACAATGATGTGGTTCATTTCTCTCCTTCCTGGAAGCCAGGAAAGATTCAAATATACGTAAAATTCAGCTATATTTAAGACGGGAGAGGGTTGCTGGACCTTTGTATTACATGACTTTTTCTTGTGCTTTTGCAATTATCGGCTGCTAGTAAGTCACTATTATTGTAAAACTGTAACAAGCAGTGGGAAATGATCAGTGAAATAACAGTAGTCAAGTAGACAGAAGACTTAACACTGAAAAGAATGTAAACTATAAATTACATTGGAAATAAAAGTCCTTTAATTAAAAGCTGTTCAGTGCATATGTTATGGGCCTTTTGCATTACAGACAGTCCCTCTGTCTGGTAACGTAACCACATCAGCTTTGGGTATAAGAACTCTTGGCCCCATTTTTGGAAGTGTTGGATACCCCCAGCTCCACTGAAATCAGTGAGGACACAGCATTTCTCAAAACCACTGATGTGCACACAGCAAAACACTAACTGCTACAAACAAACCCGATATACTGCTAAATTAAAGATGTTTTGAAGATGGAGGTGGGAAAGGGTGGGAGAGCAGAACTTTATACACGATTGCTTCTTCAGATTAACATACACAAAATTAGTAACTGTAGATACGTTTTAAATTTGGAACTATTGGGTCTTAGTTATGGAAAGAATCCTCCTTTGAGAAGGTTAAAAAAAAAAAAAAAGAAATGTTTCGAACAATATTAAAATTACACTACATTCTTATGGAAATGAAAAATCCTCATAAGTTGGACTTTTGTAACGCCGGGATTAGGGCTTCAGAAGCTGAAGCTACAGCAATGAACAACTGTGTCACAACAGGGAGAGGGGAGGGGGACCAGAACACAGTGACACTGCATTACAGTAGGTATTTGCGCCTGGTATCCTCATCCAGAGTGAGGTCTACTACTTCTGGGGGCGAAGACCAATTCTGCTGGGGAGCCACCGCTGTCCATGATTGCGTTTGAGGAGCGCTGATGTACTGCGAGCCCGAGCCATGTTTCCAGGAAGACACACTCTGGATCACACCTCCCCTGGGGTGCACACACCTGCAGCAAAGCAAAAAGCAAAAGCGATTAAAGTCACTAGTCACTTCAGGCTTCACTTCTTTCTAAAACATTTTTTTTCATTAAACCACTCTTGCATCTTGTTAAAATGTCCCTCTCCAAAGTTTCCTCAAGACTTTTCCACGTGTAGAGATGATGACGCTTTAAATTAACTAGTGATCTGCAAGCTCACCAGTAAGAAAGCTGAGGCTAAACTTAAGTTTATGCTGTTTGCTCATTTTTTCTTTAAGAAATTGATTTTACCAGCGGGTGTAATGTTGCTTATGAAATGTGTGCGTGGTTCCCAAGGGTTTTTAAGAAGTCAACTCATCATGTGCAGTGCCATGCACTGCTCAGAAGGTTTCCTGCTAGTAATTTTACCCACTGCATTTAAAATAAATAAATAAATAAATAAATAAATAAATAAATAAATAAGTGACAAAATCTTGATGAGATAAAGATAAAAGATCTCTTTTTGTATGGAATCAAAGCCACTGCATTTAAAATAAATAAATAAATAAATAAATAAATAAATAAGTGACAAAATCTTGATGAGATAAAGATAAAAGATCTCTTTTTGTACGGAATCAAAGCCATGCTTAAATAAGGACATAATGATACTTTCAGTACAGCAATTACAAGAGCCATCTTGTACCTACATTGCTACAGCTAATATACTTGATTTTTCCTTGGTCATCTTAACTCAAAAATTACAAACATATTGGGAAATGCTCCCTGTATATCAGTACAGCCCCACTTCAGCAGAACATTTAAGCTTTCAGCAACTATAGTCAATGAGACTAAATTGGACATTTAGAGATAAGCACATAAAGTGCCTTGCTGAACTGAGGTGCACATCTACTTATTTGCACAGCATTTTTACTTGTTACACTGAAAATGGATATGTAACAAGGGAGCACAATATAACAGTAATTAGAAAAAAAAGAAAAAAAAAAGATTAATTTTGCTATATGATGAACTGATGAATTTAGTGGAGTCTTTAAGACTGCCAGTCTACAACTGGAAATCTTAAATAAGTGCTATTAAAAATGTACACCCAGCGCTCCAGAAGTTATATTCATCTTTTCTCAGGTTGGAGAACAGAATGAAAAATCTCATTCTCCAAGCTCTAATGTGTCAGAATATGAATATCACATTTCCTTCTCAGATATGCTATTTCATTTCGGATGTGATCTTCAGAATGACTTTTCTATTACTCTCTCAGTCTTAAAACACATACTTAAAACACATAGCTACAAAAATTGCATACAAAGAGACTAACAAATGTGGCTTTTTTAAAAATAAATTTTCTTTTAAGAAGAAATACCTGTAAGCATAATTGACAAGAAAAGATTGTAACCAAACTATATACAACATGTTATATATGGTCCATTACTCTGATACGAAACAGTCATCTCAATGCTTATGCAAAGCTACTATTAACTTTCCGTCCTGAAGATGACAAAAAGTAATCTATAAATTTCTTCTTTGAAATGATACCTTGCAAAAATAAAAGTGTATATCCGCAAACAAGTCACACAAGCAGCTGAGAGCAAAACATTCAAACATTAGCTTAAAGAACATGCTTTCCAATCTGTAACCAAGGGAAAGATATCAAGTAAAGGCAATAAAACAAAAGAAAAAAAACAAATAAAAAATGTGAGCAAAAGAAGCACTATTGTTTACACATGCACGATAAAAAGTCTACAGGACAAAAATTAAAATAAAGTGCAAAATATGATTTGGTATCTTAAGTAAATGCCAAGTAATATTCTAATGTTGAGAAACACCACCACTTGACTAGCAATCTGAAAAACTACAAATCATAGACAAACTCAAGAGCTTCGTGACACACACCAATCCAACAATAATATGAAATATGGAGCATGGTAAAAAAAAATAAAATAAAATAGTGTGAGCAAAAGAACTGAATCGAAACATCATACTAACTAAGCATGCAAAAATACTGATCAAAAACCTAAACCTTGTCCAAACGACAACCCTGTCAGAAGCCTATCAATACTTTATAACTGCAAACCTAGACCTGCAAGAGAAATAAAATGCTAAATAGGATTCAAGCAACCAAAATGTGCAAGTATTCATCGGTCCCAGCAAGAATTGGTCTTTGATAGAGGGCAGAGCAGTTACATGAGCAGATGTGAGCACAAGGAAAGGGTGCTGCAAAAATTGTGTCTTATATGTTTGTCTTCTCTGCAGAACAGCACGAGTTCTTATTTCCATACAAATAGGTCCATATCAATCCAAACTAATTGAAAATAGCAACTGTACATTTATTTAACATTCCCATTGTTGCACACATGAAACATTATTGAGGCAATCAATGTGGAAATTGTTTTGTAAGGGGGACCTCAAGCAGAAGGGATGTGTATATTTAGGGATGGACACACACAAACTGACAACAAAGGACAAGTCAACAGGACTTATCATGAGAACAAAGATTGCTTAAGCACGGGGACTGCTGGATAAACAGCCAGGAGGGCTCATCCCTAGGGAGCTTATACCTTCCAAAAGGGTTAGCCATGGAATGACTTTCAGTTTTCTAGAAGTTAAGACCAAGTCTCCATTCAGCACTTAAAAAATCTTTTTTTTTTTTTTTTTCCCCACATCCAGAAGGCCTAGACTTAGGTCCTACATACCTTTTTCCCTTTCTCAAGATAGACATGGTGAAGGAAGAGAGAGAGAAAGCTCTGTTCCTTGCCCCTCACGCTCCTTTATTTCCTCCAGACATCCATCAGGCAGCAGACTAGTTTCAGATAGTGTGTTTGTGTGTTCACAACCACAGCTTTATGAGTTTAACTCTCCACACTAGATGAAAATGCCAGCCTTCCTCAGCTGTTTCATCACCCCTCAAACTGAGGAAAGAGCATAGACTAACGATGAAAAGAAACATCAAAGCAAGCCTAGCTAGAACAAGATCTGAAGATCTGGTCAGCTATCAGAATTTGAGAACCTCTAGCTTCCTTATCTACCTCCTCTTCCTCATCTACCTCCTCTTCTTTATCTCTGATCTAGTTTGGGGGGGTTGAACTATCTTATATCTTGAGATAAAATTAAGATTCATAAGGATGTACTCCTGGACTAAAGGTGCTACTCTATCACATTAGCCACTACAAAATTCATAGAATTTTCATTCCTAGGGCAACTGATTAATTAATTGAATTGGAAAGTATTTAATATTTTATATGCTTAGCCCTTTACTGTTTGATATTCATTCACAAGCTGAATCTAAATACATATCCAGATGACAAAAAAATCTAAAGAAAAACACTTTTTGACATTACCATGACCAGCAGAATAGGAAAAGTGCAATGTTTGCTACCTTTTGCACACCAGAGGGGTGCAAAATTTTTATCCCCAGGAGGAATAAAAATAGAACTGAAAGCCAGCAATTTTTTTCTTTGTTAATTTTGACAATATGCATATTCTAATAAAATTTTAAAAATATTTAAACTGAAAAAGGAAGAAAAACCAATTCATACCTAGCATGTTCCTGAACTCCAACAATCTCTACTTCACTATCAGAAGAGGTGATATTAATTTCTTCATTGATCTGGGCATTACCAGAAGAGGTTTTGTCACTTGCAAGGAATCCTGGATCCAAATGACCTATAGCTTGGGAAAATGCAAATACAGACCAATATTAACAGCCTAATGACTGCAAAAGCATTTCTTGAACTAACAACAACAAAAAACTTAAGATTAGAAAATCTTACTAGATCTTCATATTCAACCCTCAGTTTGCATAACATCCTGATATATGATAATCACTGCATTTATCCAAAGTCAGTTGCTCTAGTGATGGACTAGGTCTCAATAGCCCAACCACTGTGTCAAGAACTTTTGTTTCAGCTGTCATTAGTCTTCCAGTTGTTTTACAACAGTGCTAAGACTTAAACTGTTGCTTAACAGCTTTGACACAGAGCAACATGACAAACTACTGTCAATAAATCCAAGCCAATGTTATTGTGACAAAGAAAGTCTACAGGATGGATGGAAACATCACATAAACTAAGGGAAAAGAAAGTCTTGTTGTCTCAGCATCATTATTTTTCTAAACCAGAGCAAGTAAATCAATGAAAAAACAACAAAGGCACCAGTTTCTGTCTCATTCTTCCACACATCTGACAGTCCAAAGCCAACCACATCTCCTGCAAACTAAGACTTTTCTACCAGCCAAACTTTTCAGTCTGCAGAATTTCTGGCATCACCCTCCAGGAAGAAGTCGTAGATGACAAAAGCTTCACAGATTTACCTGTTGACTGCAATGTTTGAAAATCTTTAGTGTAACCCTGAATTCCCTCACCAGGAATTTGCCCTTGGCCTTCAGTTCATTGCTCATTTGGCAGGTATCTCCCCCCGCGCCAGAGGAGTGGGGCACAGGGAATATCATGGTAACACTCCCATTAAGACATATTAATGAACTGAATGGTCTCTCTCACAAAAAGAGAGATTTTGAATAAAAAACATCTCTGTGTGACGTCAAACACAAACAGTATGAAACACTCTGCCACATCAGGACCCCCAGTGCAACCTCAGCCCTATCCAGCACAGGTGACCAGTACAGTAAGGGTACATGGAGATCTAGAGAGTGAATTGAAATTCTAGGGAATGAGCACAAAAATCAGCAGCCTAACTGGAAACTAGTCTTCGCATGGAGGACAGATATGAAAACTAGATTTATCTTACTCAAAAAGATTCTCTTTCTAATGGAGATAAGCAGGATATACAGACAAACTTATGAAGTTGCTAAACCTGTTTTCTATTCCCAAGATGCTCAGGAGGATTTTGGTTAAGAGCATACTTGCCTTCAGGACTAAATTGATTAATGCTTCCTTAAGGTGAAATACAATGCTAAATAAGAGACCATGGCATCATATTCATGTCGTATTGCTCTAATATTTTTACAAGTACTCCTAGAGAATTTAAGGAATATAGGCATGACAATGGACTGCTTTAAATTATACATGCCATGAAGAAAAATATTCCATTTAGGAATTCTTCCTGAAAAAAAAATCTATTTTTCACAAGCTCTATATGCAGCAGAGTTGCTCTTTTTTTCTACAGTTAGTCAATGGCTAACAAAGTTAATCGGTTCATCAAAGAACAACAAGTTTCTAAAATCTCTAAGGGCATGTTGCATGTTTTACTGCTAATAAACTACTTAATTGCAATTAGTGATCACACATTGTGAAATATTATATAATACTTGCACAAAACCCACAAAACACATAAAAACATTACTTATTTTACAAAAAATAAACTATTTCAACACTTTGTTGTCTCTCTTCAGTAGTAGTGGAAAAGCTGAGAAGCCTTGAAGGAGATGAAACTACAAGCACAGCTGCATTACAAAGGAGAAAAATCATTTTTAGAGCACAAAAAAATAAGTGGACATATTATACACACCTAGTTTAATTGGGCACCTCCTCAAAGATGAGAGCAGGTAGATGCAATATTGTTCAAAATTGTGAAAATATGCAGAATTGATTATACCACGTGGTAGAGAACAAGAGACCAAAGAAATTAACTTAGAAAAAAAAAAAAAAAAAGAAATTAATTAGAAAAAGTGTGAGGAAAACATTCTAATGACTCCTTAAATTATTCAGAAAAGATGCAAGCACCAAAAAAAGGTTAGAAACTACACAGTATGCTCACTAGCTTTGGAAAATGAAGACACTTGCCACAGTATCTCAGCAGGGCCAGAAAGAGAAGGGAAGTCGTGCGCTGTAATGCATGAGAGGAAGGGCTTTCCACCTTGCCAGACAAAAAAGATTTGTTAGCTGAGCTTAAATGATGGAATCAAGATGGACTTTTCCTAAAATTACAGCTCAGCTGAACATCCCTCAGTAAATGTCAGCAACTGTCAGAAAGTCCCCAAACGGACTACACATTTCCTAAATAGCAGCAGTTGGGCACCCTCGTGAAGGATGAAATGGAAGAGCTCGGAGGCTTTTGCTGAAGCGCTGGTGATGCAGACTGGGCAGGTTATGTGATTGCCACCCCAGTGGTTCGCTCACGAATTTTCCTGCTGCTAAAGCACCGGCAGCAAAACAGTTCAGACAGCAAGAAGGAAGTCAGCAGTGGAGAAATCATGATTAGCAAAGTTAATATTACAACTGGCAGCTCAGTGCAAATCCAGATTACAGCACACAGATTGATATCTGCATAGGGCAGCCTGTGCCCACACTAACTTCATGCCTAGTAACCTGCCTATGCTGTTATTTTCTTTGGACTATTCTCTTTGGACTAGATGACACCCAAAGCAGATGTTTTGTTTACCCCTTATCATCAGAACTTGCAAAGAAGCCCCAAACATTTGTCTATCCACAAAGATCTGACAGTGTGCCCTAGTAAGATTTTTTCCCATAGATAATGCTTATGTTATTTTTTTTTTTCCCATGTGAATATATCACTGAAAGTCTGATGGTTTATGATTAAGCTGGGAACAAGATGCAAGAATTGAAAACTGTGCTTTCCAAATGAGCAGTCCTAGTTGTGGTAAGGAAAGGTCAGCACTGACATATATTTCAGTGTCAGAGTCAGTGTTCAGTGTACTGAACATATGTAGCTCCAGAGGACAGGAGGAGGAAAAAAAAAAAAAAAAAAGATTCATTCTTTTAGAAGATGAGACAGCCCCCAACACGAGGAAAGAATTTGAATTTGTTGGGAATAACTCTCATAAATTCGGGGATAAAGAAGTTTCATGAAGTTTTCTACGTTTCTTTTTTTCCTGGCAAGTCCTTCCTTCCAAAAAGCTGACAGCTTGGCTACAGGTGGAGGAGGAAAAAACAAATATCTAACACATCGTTGTAATCATAAGAGCAAAGCAAAAGGAAGCTTGGTAAGAAACTTACATTTTTTATTTCTTTACTTTTGTTCTACTGAAGTGGCAGGACATTAATGCTATATAATAAAACCATTTTCAGCTGTTCTAACAACTTAATAAATCATTTAATAAAGCAGTGCGCTTGTCAGGAGTCCAATGGCTACAAACCAGCTAAAAATACCAGGGAGCTTGGAAAACACAGGCCAATTTGAGAAAAACTAGAAGACTGTACCCAGCCAAAGACCATAGTGAAAATAGTAATAACTTGCATGCATATAATGGACTTTCCACTGTGTAATGGTAGAACACATCTTTTATCATTTACTACTCCCCCATTTACTAATGTATATCTTTCGAGCACAGAAAGCCTCTACCAATTAGCCCTGGGTCTAACAAGAAATCTTAAATTTCTAACTTCTTAAAAGTTTTCTTTAAAAAAAAAAAGCTCTTAGGAAGACATTTTCACAACAGCATAAAAGGATTATTTCCACATCTCATTTTCAAAGCATTTCCAAAGGCTTTATCAAGACTAGTTAATTTGAAATCCCAAATAATACTCATGCTCGCTGATACAAGTGGATAGGAAACATTCCCCCCTAACTCTCTGCATCCAAAACATTTGTAGCAAAGAGCATTTCATGTTGTTTAACCCTTTCATTAGCGACGAGATCCAAGTATTAGGTGAAACTGAATTTTTTTGAGGTATACGCACTTCAAATCCTTCCACAATGCTCCAACCCTTGCTTTCTTAAAATTAACTTCTTTGCTGTTTCTGGGTGCTAACTAAGCCCTCTGACCAGCACCTTCTCAACCTTCATATCTGGTGCTGGTACGTCCAGGCTTCTACAGCATGTTAAAAAAGCAGATGGCATCAGATAATGTCTGCATTTTAAGGAAATAAAAAGGACAAGAGGGACAAAAAAGACAAAAACAAAAGACAAGTGAAATATGTAAAATGAGATTATGACTGTATTTTTTACCGGTATCCTGCTTAGTTTACTAACAGAGAGCAGGCGTGATCATAACCAACCCTTTAGTAACATTTTGCTCACCCTCCTATAAAATAAATAGCAATCTCCTCCCCCAATTTAAATTCCAAAAGGGAAAAGAGTAGGAAGAAAAAAAAAAAAAAAGGGGGGGGGAGAAAATACATTGCAGGAGTTTTTGTCAATACTTATCAGCTATATCACAGAATCGCAGAACAGTTCAGGTTGGAAGAGGCCTCTAGAGATCATCTAGTCCAACCTCTCTGCTCCAGCAGGGACACCCAGAGCACGGGGTGGCATCCAGGCAGGATTGGAAAATCTCCAGAGAAGGAGACTCCACAGCCTCTCTGGGCAGCCTGTGCCAGGGCTCTGTCATCTTCTCAAGAAAGAAGTTCTTCCTCACATGGAGGTGGAACTTCCTGTGGTTCAACTTGCACCCATTACTCCTCGTCCTGTCACCAGCCACCACGGAGAAGAGCCTGGCCCCATCCTCCCTGCATTCACCCCTCAGGTACTTGAACATGTTGATCAAATCTCCTCTCAGCCTTCTCTTCTCCAGGTTAAACAGGCCCAGCTCGCTCAGTCTTTCCTCATACGATAGATGCTCCAGTCCCTTAATCATCTTTGTGACTCTCCGCTGCACCCTCTCTAGAAGCTCCACGTCCCTCTTGCACGGGGGAGCCCAGAAGAGCTGAGCAGAGGGGCAGGATCCCCTCCCTCGACCTGCTGGCAACGCTCCTCCTGATGCAGCCAGGAGCCCATTGGCCTTCTTGGCCATGAGGGCACATTGCTGCCTCATGGTTAACCTGTTGTCAACCAGGACTCCCAAATCCCTCTCTGCGGAGCTGCTTTCCAGCAGGTCAACCCCTAGTCTGTCCTGGTGCCTGGGGTTATTCCTGTCCAGGTGCAGGACCCTGCACTTGTCCTTGTTGAACCTCATGAGGTTCCTCTCTGCCCAACTCTCCATCCTGTCCAGGTCCCTCTGAATGGACCCTTGGGAGTGTCGGCCACACCTCCCAGTTTGATGTCATCTGCAAAC
>VWPW01010054.1:4012-26299 GCA_013389825.1 Crypturellus undulatus
ATATAAATATATATATAAATATAAATAATAATAAATAATAAATATAAATATATATATATTTATATATAGATATATATATAAAAGGAATTTTATATTTATAAAATCTCTTTTGCAGAGATGAGCTATGCAGGGTGAGCGACCCTAAGGAAGCAGCCCCAGGCCGGGGTTTACCTGCTGTCTGAGTGAGCAGCCTTGGCACCTGCACCGACTCCTGCTGTATTTCTCCCTGGAGCCTCTGGAAAACTGGGAATTCAGCTCAGCTCTCCTAGGACATTGCTTGGTCTTGTAGCCACAGTTTCTTCCTCCTTTTTTCTTTTTCCCTGCAGCTTTTGTGACCGAGGTGGAGCCCGGATCTCGGCAGGGGATATCCGATGGGAGATGTTATAGCACAAGAGCCTGGATGCTGCCGTGCCGGTAATCGCCTTGAGCCGAGCAGCTTCCCTGTAAATAGGACACAGCGGATAATCCCATTTGCCGTGTGTGTGAGCTCAGAGCCCGCTCCAGGGAGTGTCACCAGGGAGGTGACACTCACCCGGGCTGCAGGACGTGCTCATACAGATGCAGAGTAAATCATCACGTTCGTGTTTATCTTTTTATTCCAAATTCCTTGCTCGTTGATCTGCTTATGAGCAGTTGGTAGTGCCATCTCCATCGTGGTGATGGACCAGCTGAGAATTCTGTAGGATCATTTCCATCCTTGGGACCACAGAAATCATCTTAGTTGTCGTTGGGACCAAATTGCCGCCCTCTTCACGTCCCTTTGCTGTCTCCCTGCCTTCATCTTTTCACACATGGGCCCTTTGCAGCCTGTTTGCACCCGCTGGTTTGTTGCTTCTTCTGCAGGGGAGCCTGTTGTCCCCCTCCAACCGGCCTTTGATGACAGCCCCCTGCTCCTCCTCCGTCACCATTTGGTTCTTGCAAACACGTGTGTCCCCATGGTTGACAAAAGCCACCTCTGATCCCCTACGTTTGGTCCTTGGTGTCCTCTTGGCCGTGGCACGCAGCCCACGAGTCCTCCTCGTGCTTCCCTATTATGCTGTGGGTTGTATTTGCTTGCTGCCTCCTAGCAAAACTCCCCCGGAAAAATCGCAGCTCCGCTTTGGGAATTGCATGGATTTCCCTGCTCCTCATGGGGTGGCTGCTTGTGGAAGCTGGATTGGGAAGCACTGCTGGTTATGGGACCTAAATTGTTATTTCAGGGTGATGTTGAGGGGGGAATCCGTGCCTGTAAGCACCTCTGGGGACATGTAAGTGAAATATCTGCTCTTGGCAAAGCATTACTGATCAAATTGGAGCTGGAAAAATGATTGCACCTGGTTGGGATCCTGCTGGAGCAGGAAGGTTGGACTCCATCTCCCTCCCCAACCTCAACCCTTCCATGATCCCTTGTACTCCAAGTCCCTGGATCCGTCGTGATTCATCCTCCTCTGCAACCCAGGGAGTGTGGGTGAGCGGCTGAGGCGCTTGTGCTCCTGCTTTGGCTTCCTAGCCCTCCCTCTTGAACAAATTTAATTGATTTTAATTGATTTTAAAGGCTCGCAGGGCCCATTGAAGTCATCTGCTCTGACTTTCTCTGTCAACGAAGCTGTTGGAACCTCTCACGGTCACCTCGCCGTTAGCCCCGTAGCTTCAGCTGCTGCATATGCTCTATGAAGATGTGTCACCTCGATTTGGCGCGTCTCTTTTCCCCCAAAAAGGCTTCTCGACATCATTAAATTAGTCCTAATTAGAGCCGAGGCCACTCCTAGTTGTTCTTGGGCTGGTTGATGACAGATCTGTTAGGAATTTATAGAGATATTTATAGAGATCTATGCGACGCCTCTAACCTGTCCGTCATGGACAATCCAATCCCTTCATTAATTTCATTAACTTTATTAACTTCATTAACTTCATCTTTATCCAATCCTCTCTTCTAGATGTAGCAGCAGCCGCAGGAACCTTCTGCGTAGGTTGAAAACATGCAAGAATGTAAGAGATCCATCCATCTCCAACCCCCAAATTATATTTTTAATAGTTGGGATAAGGCAGGAGAAGGAAGCAATGGGTTCCTTAAGGTTTTTGGAGTGTCCTAATCCATAGCCAAGGAATTAGAGCTGCAGTTTGTCAAACTAATGCAGGATAAAAGAATGGATAAATAAATATACATATATATGTGCATATAGAGAGAACATGTAATGGTACAGAAGAGAATTTCATAGATTATTTTTTACTTAACTTCAAGTGTTAAACTCGAAGAGTGGGTTATTCTATATATATTTGCAGTGGGAATTTCCTTGCTCTCCGTACTCTTTAAGCCTATTTTGGGGCAGGATTCTGCTGGATTTAGGCCAAACGCAGCTGCTGTGACTCAGCCTCCTCCGCTGCCGCTTTTGGACCTGCAGATCCACTTGCAGCTTTGGCGTTTTGGAGCAATTTCCCACTCTGCCTTTTCCTCTTCTGCGTGCACAACCCAGCTCATTAGGGTCTTTTTTTCTTTATTTTCTCACGTAAATCCCCATCAGCCACAGTATTTTTAAGATCTCCACGGCATCCTCCAAGTCACACGCAACATGGGAGGAATTTGCTATCCAAGAGCCGCAGCGTTTGTCTCCCCGTTAGGATTCCCAAAGCCGCCCATGGTATTTTACTACGATTGCTACTAATATTTGGCATCTTTGGTGTTTACACAGGATTATTTTCCCTCATTCTCCAGGGAAAACCCCTTCCTGCCCGGAGGGATGGGCATGGGTGCACGGTGGCTGCAGGACCGCTGTGTATTTTTGCATATTTTACCCATATTCTCTTATTTTACCCATATCGTAGCGGCTTGCGCTCTCGGGCGCAGTTTTCCCCTCCTTTTCCCCTCCCCGTGGAAGATTTTCAGAATCAGATGGTGACAGCAAATTGCAAATGGGGAGGATTTGCATTTTCTGCGAGCCGGCAGCAGCAGCACAGCAAGGAGAGAAGGGATGAAAGGGGATGCTGCTCGGGGATACTGATGCCTACCCTGCTCCGGGGCTTTGCTCCTATCAAGATTTTGCATTCGGTATGAAAATTATTATTTTTTTCCTATTCTTTTTGCAGAATTGAATCATTTAAAGCCCTTCTTGGCCGCTCTTTAGTGCCTTGCACTGCTGTTTGCGTCCGGCTCCTTAGCAAATTCCAGTGGCCGTTCAGCTAAATGACCACCCGGGACCAACAGATTGCCTTGAGGTGCAATAAAATATCCTGGAAAACTCCCTGGAAAGCTCCGGAATGGCCTTGGAAGGAGCCCGATGCTCTTGTGCCGCTCTTGCGATCCAGTTGCATCCACGGATGCAGCACGAGGCCAAATTGGGGGATCCCTCTGGTGCTCGGAGAGGCAGAAATGCAGCCCCGAGGCCCCTCGCCAAGAAATTCACCCTTGATAAACATTATCTTTTATAATATCCTTAATATACCTGGATGCTAAAGTTTAATTTCACTTTTGCCGAAGGCCAAAGATCGCCTGCTCCGTCTTTCCTTAAACTTTTGCCTTTATTCCTAGGATAACGTGGAGATTCCAGCAAAAATGGGGACAGTTTAGGCAAGCTGTAATTAAACAGATTCCACCAAGGCAATCTGAGCTGTGTGTGAGATTTGGAGTATTTTTTTTTAATCACCGAATCAGTTAAATTGTAAAATTGGTTTCTCATGATAGGGATTAACGCGAAATTAAGCCATTCTGTGGCAAATGAAAGCTTTTAAATGCTTTTTTTCCCCCCAAACAGGAGTCATAGCATCAAAGGGACACTGATGGATAGAAAATAAGATTCTTATCGCTGCTAAATCTCAAGTCATTGGAGCTCTGTATGGAGGCTCCGGCATTGCTCAAGCCTAAGCCAAGGTGAATGACAGATGGGCGAATTAAATTAATAGTATCATTCTAGATGCTCTTTTGAGCTTTAATGCTGTGCTAGATCCTTCAACAACCACACGTTATCTTTTTTAATATTATTTTTAGGAAAAATAGTGGTAATTGCAGTTGCTTGGGAATTCCACTGTGCTCTTGTGCAGAGGAGAGCGTTGAGAGGCCAGACCAGGACATACCTTATTATATCCCATCTATCTTATATCCCATATCTTATTAAAAGGACATCTCTGCCCCCGTTGGATTATATTCCATAAATATATTGTATTTCTGGTTTGTCAACTTCGCATAATCCGTTCGGGAACAAATTCAGATTTTTATCCTATTGCACGGCATGGGAAGGAGCAATATTTTCAATACCCTGGAAGTGGCTGGAAAGTGATTCTGCCATAGCAAGGGGAGCAATTATGAGGATAAAGGAAGGTAATTAGTGGCAGCGGTTGGAAATTTTGTGCAAAATGTAAATTAAAACGCGTCGGCGAGGATAATGCGCTTTTTTTTTGTTGCTGGTGTAGAAAAATTTCTGTCGGAAATTGGTTAATGCAGCTTAGATGGCCCCTTGGAGAGGGGAAAAAATCACTATAGGCTGAAATGAAAATGAGAGTTCAATGGGATTGGGTTTTCCATGTGCAAGGAAGGGCACAAATCACGGCCATGGTCTCTCTTTTGGTCCCTTTCCTGGTGTGATAATTCTTTATCAAATCTTTATCATATCTTTATCTTTATCATATCTTTATCTTTATCATATCTTTATCTTTAGGGCACCTAAGGAGCATTATTCTGGTTTTGTAGAATTTGAAGCTACTTTTGAGGTCGTGGAGAACAGGAGAGGGGCCTAAGGGCTGGTGTCGCTCCAGTCTTTAAAACGGACAAGGAGGAGGATCCAGGGAGCTCCGGGCCAGTCAATACCACCTCAATCCCTGGAAAAGTGCTGGAGCAGCCCGTCCTGGCTGTCATCTCTAAGGATGCGAAGGATAAGGTCATGAGGAGCAGACGGCCTGGAGTCATTGAGGGGAATTTGGGCTTGATGAGCCTGACGATGGGCTGGGTGGATGCGGGAGAGCAGTTGTCTCCTTGGCTTCAGCAGCGTTTTTGATGCCGTCTCCCATAACATCCTCATCGGGAAGCTGAGGAAGAGCGGGATGGAAGAGGGGACAGTGGGGTGGGCTGGGAACGGGCCAAAAAGGCAGAGCTCAGAGGGTGGCGATGGGTGGCACAAAGTCTGGCTGGAGGCTTGGGGTGTCCCTCGGGGGTCAGTACTGGGTGTCCAGTCTGTCCAACCTCCTCAAACGTGACCTGGGTGAAGGGACAGTGAGGACACACCTGGAGTACTGAGTCCAGTTCTGTAGAATTTGGGTCTTCTTTTTATAATATAATAATAACAGCAAGTTCTGAGCCCAGAAGCTGCAACTGGGTCCCAACACGATGAGTTTGTTCCCCTCGAGCAAGATGCCCAATTTCAGCCCTTTCATTGCCCATAAAAAGAAGCTGCAGTAGTTTACTGACTGTTTTATATTATTGTTAATATTATGGATTATTTAATAATTCTTTAATGCTTGGAGAAGTTTGTTTTTATTAGTAATAAAAGATAATTTGCACGTGACTACTGAAATTTAGCTGCTCGTAGAAGGAGGAGCGATGGCTGCTGGTGGGAGGTCTGGAGCAGCTCAAGAAGTCTCAGGAAATAGAAATAACTGAGCGTTATTTTGCTTTTTTACAGTGAAAGGATGAAAGCAATCGTTGTATTTTAGGATAGCTAGTTGTGTTCTAAGGAATTTTCTAAATGGTTTCGGTAATTTTCTGGAAAATGCTGAAAGAAAGTGTGAATGTTCCCCATTCCAGCCCAGGATTTCTGGTGTCCTACCAAGGGTCAAGGTAACGTTTGACTTGAGGCTCCTATGAAAGACTTTTGGAAAGTTCTTTGGGAAGTGATTTTGGCAAAGAGACAGAAAGTTGTGGTCTGAGACTGTGACAAAAGTCTCAGACCGCTGAGAAATGAGTATTTATAGCACGAACTATGTAGGTATTGAGATCATGTCCTAGAAGCGTTGGTTGAACTGGACCTCCAGGGTCATCTATCACTTAGGTCCAAGTTGGGCTGTACCAACCATCGCGTCAGGTTAGCCGAGGCCTCGTGTAGACCAATCTTCAAAGCCACCCAGGATGAAAATCCCTCAAATTCTCCCGAAAACCCATTCCTGGTCTACGGTCCCGTCTTCATCAGGCGCTTTCCCTAATGGCCAACCTGCATCTCCCACGCTGCAGTTTCCATCTGTTGCCCCTTGTCAACTCAAGGCAGTTGGACCTAAAGAGGAAAGAAACATCGCTGTTAACCAGGGACCCATCTCTGTGTGTCCTGAGAAGTCTTTTTTTAACAAAAAACGGTGAAATGAGGTTCACCAGCATCAAAGAATGGAGATGATCAAGTGGAGGAGGACACGGCTCAGAGTGCAGAGCACTAGGTATAATCGTACGGCAAGTTCGTTGCCAAAAGGAAAGGCATTAATGCCTCAGGATAAAGAAAATTAGCAGAAATAACTCAGGAAAGTGGCTTGAGGATGCTGCAAGGGCATAAAATGGGCTTTATTTTCTTTAAAATCTGCAGTTTTCAGTTGCATGCGCCACTCATTGAAGCTGGACACACGCTGTGGTGGTGTTTTGATATCAACCCTCCTACCTTCATATTTGATAACTGAATCAAATCTGGAAAATCTTTTCCACACCAGGAGTCCATGGTCCTTCTGCCATCAAAAGGAAAAATCAAATATATTTAATCTTCTGAGTACCCGCTGGTGCAACCCATCTGTCCCGCGGGCATAAGGCAAGGAATTCATCTTGCAAAATCCATCTGCATGCAGCTCTCGCTCTGGTGTTCTCTTGGAAACATCTATTTAATATAAAATCAGTTGTGTTTGCCCAATACTTTCCCTCATTCCTGGAGGCAAAGTGCCTTTTGTTTTGCTGCAGCTCCTAAGGGTATTTTTATGAGCTCTGCTTCATTCAAATAATGGGACACCCAAGCTGTTGCTGCTCCCTCAGTGCCCATTTGCTCTTCCCGAGTCCAGCAACTAATTGCAGCAATTCCTTGTCCCCTCCTGCTTCCTCAGGACAGCGATTTTCCATCTATATTTTTATATACTCTCTAGCATAATTGAATCATCGAATTGTTTGGATCCCTTGGCTTTTAGCAGGACATCAACTTCAACTGAAAGGTTAAGCTTTTCCATGCTTCGGTGTTTATTTTGGGGTTTATTTTTGCTTTATTCTGTATATTTTCAATCTGGGCCTGTTGGTTTATCCTGGGGCTCCTTGGACTATTCCGATCCAAATACTTGTGTCTTTCTGCTCGTTGAAGTGGTGGGATGTGCAACGTCTACTGGTGGGATATGAAACGTCTACAGAGAAAATGAGTTGTCGATAATATAACTAATGAGTAGTGCAACTTAGTGACGTCTAAAGCTGCAAACGAGTGCCCAAAATATAGTAAATAAATGATATTGCAATAATAACCGTCTGTGTTGAGCGTGTTGCTCAGTGCTTTGATGTTGAACGACTGTGATTGCATTGGGCATTGGCCATGCTCCAACTATGTTCTTACCTGCTCTTCCCATAGCTCCTCCAAGCTGCAGGATCCTGGAGGTGGAATTGCTGCCGCTGGAATTTGTGAGCTGAATTTCTTGGCTCTGGGGAGCTGGAGTTTGCATTTCTCCAGGTCAAGCACCAGAGCTGGGGTTTCCTTCGGAAGCTGAGGCCGTTGTGTTGGCTTGGATGAGAAATGGGGAGAACTGCAGGAAAAAAGGGACCACGTGAGAACCACGGTGCATAGATATGTATAAATATCAGGGTAGAGCAGAAATATAGTCCAAGGGACAGAAAAACAGACGTACTCTGTGGAAGAAACCCACTATTAATAAGTTACTACTAGATGAAGCCTTCCACTTTTTGCACTCTTGTCTTTCTTTCCATATTTAAACTCATTTTTGTTTTTATTTGCATTTTAGTTTATTGCTGTCAGATTTATTAATAGAAGAGTATCTAAAACTGTATCAACTTTGCCTAATTTATTTATTTATTTATTTATTTATTTATTTATTTATTTTAGAAGATCTTTGGCAGGTTAAATATGTTGCTTCGCTTGAGGTGTTCGATCCGCGCTGCGTTGCGGTGATGCTGTGTTTGTGGAAAGCTAAATCCTATTAAATGAACCTCTGTCCCTGTCTATTTGGGGAAAGGTGACACCTAGCCCCGTAGCCTGCCTAAATCACCCTTTTGCAGCTGAAAAAGAAATTAATTTAATTATTGTTTGGCAGCTCCCAAGCGAGGGTCGAGCTGCAAATGACTTAACTCAAAAACTTGTTGGGAAATGCTAGGAATCTGCGTGTGATGTAAGGCCAGAGGTCTCGTCATGTTCAAGGAGGTTTTGGGCTGAATACTATTTGCATCTGATTTGTATAACATGAATTTCAAGAGGGGATTTGGTTGAGCTCCTTCGGCAGCTTCTTTCTCTTCCTCCGTTTCTATGGGTAATACCTAGATTTTTATATATCAGCGTTGAAAATGCATTGAAAGATCCCGGTTCCACCAACGTACGGGTAGAAATAGTCATGCTAAAATTTGTCGGCCTGTTCCTGTCTAAAATTATGTGTGCACGTCGGTATTAGAAGAATTACTGGTTGCACACGTGGTGTTTTCAAATCCACAAATATCTGGGAAGAATAATGGGGTGAAATTTCTCTTTTGTCTTGCATTTATGATGATTTCAAGGTGTAATTCTGCTGTTTTTGTTGGGTTTTGATGCCCCGTGGAGGTTCTCGTTGATGGACACGTTGGCCTGCTGAGCGGTTGGTGGTGGCTCGTTGGCTGATCTCTGCGTTTCTGGTGCCCTTCACCTGGAGTAACTTCCCAGCATGATGGATGTTGGAAAGATAAAATACATAGAAATAGATAGAAATACATAGAATTTCTTGCTTGCAGCAAGAAATTGTCTTCAGACCATTTGCTAGCAGCTAATTCCCATGCTCTTGCCACTGGAGATCCTACCAGTTCAGCTACTTTATGGGATCTTGGTGACCACACCATAGAGCAAAGCTTATGTTTTCCACTTATAATTTGTTTCTATTAGGGTTTTTTCTCACGTATTCATGGCCATGAGCAAGTGCTGCAAGATACTGTGTTGAAGGAGGTTCAATTTGGCTAATCCTGCTTATTCCCATCTCATAGCTTTGCAGAGTACGTAATGCGTCGCTTGTAATGAGTATAAAAATGTGTTTTGGAGTAGTATTGTCCTGCCGGGTGGTTTGGAAGCTCATGTGAATGTGTTTGGATGCTAAAAAGAAAGAAAATCATCTCTCTCAAGTGCTGTTGGGATTCAGTTTCCTGCTGGTTGGAAGTAACATGCTGATACCCAACAGAGAGGCGTCTTCTCCTCCTTTTCCCCTTCCTTCCATCCCACTCTACCCATTGCAATGTTTTTATCTTGGCTAAAAGAGTGTTTTTTTTCCCCATTATTATCAATAAGAGGTTTATTTTCCTCTGCTTCTTATAAAACCTACTATCTGCTAGGTGTAGGCTGTACTTTTCCCCTCTTATTGTCAATAATGATCAATTTCCCCTCTTATTATCAAGAAGAGGTTTATTTTTATCCCCTGTTTCTTACAAAACCTACTATCTGCTAGGTGTAGGCTGTGATTTTCCCAATATTGTTATTTAGAACAATATTTTCACAATATTGTTATTTATTTAGACTCTTTGCACCCAGAAGAGCCCAAACTAGACCCTGCTTTGAGACAGGCACTGGGGGACCACAGGGATGCTCCTTGCTCAGGAGAGCATCATGTCTTATGGTCAAGGCGAGTAAGAGCATCACCCCTGGACACTAATGCTTTGGGGGACACAAAATCCAGGGCTGCTGAGTATGGATTTGATTTTGCTGCTTGAGTTTTGGTGCCCATGGTTGCAAAAGTTGCTTTGTCCTTCAAAGGAGTAAGTTCTTGGTGAAGGTACATGGACATTCAAGGTGTGTTTGGGCTGAGGATTCCTGCAATATCTCTGCTTTCTCCTTCCTTGCCCTTGGTTGAGGGTGGATTTCTTCCCCCCTTGGATTGCTCAAGCTTTGCTGGTTGATGTAGTGGAGACCCAACCCATCTCCCACTTATTACCTTGGTTTTTATAGTGTTTTTTACAGGCTTCAGAGCACTTTTGCTTCACTCCAGGTGCCCATCACACCTACCCCAACCTCTCAGAGGTCATAGAGTGGAAAGCAGTGATGATCCCTTAGGCATCGATGGTCCTGTCCAGAAGACCAGGCTAAATCCAGTTCACAGGAGACCCACAGACCACATAAAGTGTCATTGTAGGATCCTCAACACAGACTATTTCCATCTCCTGATCTCATTGCACCAAGGCAGTTGCATCCACAGTGGTTTTTCGAGTGCTTTACCCCATCGGAAAGCTTTAGGACTATTAAAAGTTCCAAATATCCCCGTGGTTTATTCCCACCATTGAGGTGGAATTTGAATCACAAAGAAAAAGTTCATCGAAGGCGGCATCATCAAGACATTGAGATGGAAACCAGGAGGTTTGGGCTTGTTGGTTGGTGTAGAGAGCAGAAGTGACTTCTTCCCCATGTTAAATTTTCGTGTGTTTTATGGTCAGTGGGGTGTTTGTGCTGAAATCAGCCATCCAGATATTGCGTGCGGGAAGAAGGACCGAGTTCCCAATTTACTGGTAAAATCCAGGTGCTCCCTGGTCCCCTGTTTCACATACATTGAGTTTTACCCCGATTTTCATGGTTTTTAAGCACTGAGTTGTGTGTTGCTGAAGCCAACTCCTGCCCTGTCTCCCGTTGCGATGTGATTCATGGTGTCAGTAGCGTTTTCTTCCAGCTAAATAAATGTGGTTCCTTCGCTCCATAAATGTGGTTCCCTTTGCTTTGTGAATAGCTCTGTCTGCGCTAACTTGGCTTCCGAGGGAAGCTAATTAATTAAGCAGTAATTGTTGTCAAGTCGGTTGGGGCTCCCGTTTACCATTTGACTTGTTTACTGTCCTCAAGTGAAGCTGAAGGAGTTAATGAGCTAACAAATTGGGCATCAATCATGAGCGACTTGTTTGGAAGGGACGGGTTGATTTTTATGAACTGTAAAATAACGCATTGGGAAGGAAAGGGAATAAAACAAACAACGGAATGTGAAGAACGACCGGTTGGGGTTGGAATTGCCACCGGATAGCCGCGGAGACGAATGCGTTGCCTAATAAAGCTTCATGGCTGATTTTTCCCCCATTAATCAGAACTGGGAATGGGCTTCATTAAGATAATTAACTGAGCCGCTGCTCAGCTGACAGCCAGTAGACACAAATTCCCAGGTTATTTGCTTTCCCCTAAATAAAACTTAGGAGAAGATAACCCGGGAGTGTTTAATTATCTTCATTACAGGAGCAGGAGGGTTATTAAAATCTTGGTGGAGCTCGCGGGACCCAACCACGACAACACGTCCTTGGGTCTTCTAATGGCCAAAGGGTCTGGTAGTCTCTAGGTTGCTTCTTCTGCCCCCAAAACATCTCCTGGGACAAGTTGGTGGCCCAATTGGTGGCTTTTCCTTCCGTTTCTCACCCCACAATAGGGGTGCATAGGATGGCTCTGCTCCCAGTACGTATGGAGGCAACAGTGAAGAAATCAGGGGAATTAATATCTGAAACTTGAGTTATTAAATACGCTGTCTCATTCTCATGCTTGTAAATCCTTTCCTTTGCAGCCCTTTGTGTCTTGAATTATAACGTGGGGAAGGCAAGGAGCCTTTGCGTGCAAGACTTCTCTGTGTGTTGGAAATCCAGTTTCTAACTGTGCTTTTCTCCTCTTTTTTCCTGCAGAATTCCCAGTCTTCCAGCATGAACCCCGTTTACAGCCCCGTTCAACCTGGGGCTCCCTACGGAAACCCCAAGAACATGGCGTACACAGGTAGGTCGGCGTCGGCTCCCTTGGGAATGTCCGTGTTGCGCGGGTAGAATGGAAGATGCTCAACGAGGAAGCTGGAAAACCTCATCAAAGCCTAAGTTTAGAGAGAAGAAATGACCCTACGTTCATAAGAAAGAGGAAATTCTAGAAATTCGAAAGAAAAGGACAACCAGCCTAAAGTTTTAGACCAACCAAACCAACAGAAAGCTGGGAGAATCTGATGGGAGCTGGTAGACTTGAGAATATTCCCGCTGTCCATAGTGGGGATCCCACAGGAGAGAGCTGGTTTGAAGAACATGTGGTTGTTGTTATAGATTGTGATTTGGACGACGTTGTTGACTTGTTTCTTTGATGCTATTCCTTGCTCAATGTGATTGTGTGTTGAATAGCACCTGATATGGGAGTTTGAAGTCTTATCTTTAAACTGAATTGTCCAACCGTGTCATCTTTAGTACTTGAAAAAAGGCATTGAAAAGTGTTTGTCGTAATTATATAACTAATAATGAGCTAAAATGTATTAATAGGGAGTGATTAATAGGGGAAATGTGCTTTGGAAAAAGTCATCTCGGCGTGGGGTTTTCTGTGCTCTTCCTCATGGAGGGTCTTCGGATGTTCCTCTGGTCTTGTAGGCACCTGATGGAGTTACCCTTGGAAGATCCTTTCTTCTAACCTTNAGGGAGTGAATCTGGCTCAGGGGAGAAATTTGCTTTGGAAAAAGTCATCTCGGCATGGGATTTTCCTCATGGATGTTCCTCTGGTCTTGTAGGCACCTGATGGAGTTACCCTTGGAAGATCCTTTCTTCTAACCTTGTGTTAAATGTAATTAGCAGTTAAGTGCCATCTTATGCTAATGTTTTCTTCTTTATATTTGCATTGCGAGCTGCCTCTGTTGACTTTGCCCCAAAGTGGGAGGCTGGTTGGAGCTTTTTATGGAGTAAAGAGGTCAACGGCAAACGGGAACGAACATCAGTGTCTCAACCACTTCATTTACCTAATATTTCTGTTGGCTTTGGGGGATATTTCCACCAGGAGATTGGTGCAGTTGCAGTTGAGAGTTCCTCAAAGAGTAGGAGGAAACAGTAGGAGGAAATTGTCTTCTAAATACCTTGCTCCAGGGTTGGTGGTGGTCTCAGTAGCTGGTTGCATCCCAAATCTTCAGCTTTTTGTGGTCTCCAGAGTTTGTGAGAGCAAAGAGAAGTGAGGGGCAGATGCAGAAGATGACCTTGGAGGGAAGTAAAAGGAAAATTACAACAAGATCCTTAGGAACATCAGTGAAAACACGAGAACGTGAAGGTTCAAGTGGTTTCTGTACGAGCACTTGCTCTTCCCATAGCCCAGCTGTGAGGTTGGTTTCTGCCCAAGAAGTCCCCAGATAAACAACGGATTGAAAAATGCTCAAGCTCAGAGCTGTCTTTCCTAGGCAAACACAATTATTAAGTTTTTCCCAAATTGGAATTCATTTCAGTGTTCCATTTCAGGAATTTCATTGCAGCAGAAAAGCAAAAGGGTTGTTGCAAAAGTGGGGAAAATATTGCAAGTCTTATCCTTGATCTGGAAAACACTGAGTCTTGGACCTTATGCAACCCCTCTCCAAGATCCCAAGAATTTATCCCGGGTTTGGAGGTTTAAGAACTGTCACAATCCCCAAAATCCAAGGAAGATGATCCACTTGGAGCCTCTTATTTGATAGAGCCCATAAGTGAACTGGGGGCCAGAGTTTATGGTGCCTATTCTGAAATTTTGATTTTGGATATCATTTTTAGAGGTCCCATCTTGTTGCGGGACCAGAGGGAACTGCCGGGAATGTGGTAGCACAGGGAAACTCAAGGATTTTGGGAAAATGTCCCCTCTCTGCGTGTTGTCCTGAATGGTTTCCGTGTAATTTAGTTGTGTGCTTTGCATGGTGATTTTCTTTTTGGAAGGAATAAGAGAGGAAAAGAAGGAAACTCACTTTCAAAGCAAATTTCTAGCATCAAGAGTGTTTTGTTTGGAAAAAATATATATTCTCAGCTCCAAGTTAAGCAAGAATTTGAAAACACGAGTGTAGTAAAGTAGAGGCAAAGGCTTTTAGCCCTAAGCTATGTTGTTTGTTCACTTTCAAGTTCAATTTTTTTTCCCCAAACCTGGTCTAGCATATATATGACTTAAACTTTGCCTTTAAAGATCATGCCTAAGCCATTAATTTCTAGCCCTAGGGGGTAAAACTCAGGTGGGAGATACACAGAAAGAAAACTGGGCTAGTAATCAGGGTAATGGCAATTTAAATTCTGCTGTCTTGTGGCTTTTGAGTATTAAATGTGATTGCTTTGTATAGAAGAGATTGCTTTTGGTTGAAATAATTGGGTTTAATCTGATTTTTCTTTTTGCTTCCACTTGTTTTACTCGGTTGTTATTCTCCTTTCCCGGTTGTTATTCTCCTTCTCGATGGGCTCGTGGGAGATGTTGATTTGCAAATAAATAATATTATTTCTGCCCAGTTGGCTGCTCGTTTGTCGGGAGGGAGCAGGGGGCAGGGAATTTCCATGTTTCCTTTGGAAAATGTTGGATCAGGGCCTGGAAGTGCTTGTGGGATGGCTCTGATCTAGGAAGCCGCACAGAGCTGAGCTCTGCTCGGTCGCGTGTCCCATCCTGGGCTTCTGTATCTGAATTCTTCAAACACCAATTTTGCTCTTTCTGCCCCAATCTAATTCCCACCACCAGGTTGTCCTCAAAATCATCCGATCCAGCTTGTTTGGAATAGTGAGGGAAGCAACGCAGGGGCTTCCAGCCTCCAAAGACATTTTATGGGTGTTCATGAACTAACACATGCTGCTTCTTCAACCTAACATTTAGGAGAGTTTTATAAGATTTAGAGGAAAGTCCTGGCTTTATAAATTGCAATTTTCATAAATTGCAATTTTCATAAATTGCAATTTTCATAATTAAGCTATATAATTTTTGTGTAGAAAAACTTGCTGTCCCCATGGGTCTGTAGCCCTGTTTTGCGCTACTTGCAAGGTCTGGTCGTTTCCTTACCCACTTAATTGGTCCTCCTGTTTCTCATGACAATCTCCTTGGGATATTTGGAAGAGATATATGAGAGTAACCTAGTTTTGAGATCTACCACGTGATGCATTTGCAGTTGTAGTGTTGTGATACGATGCGACTAATTAATGATATCATTTATGTTGATGGAAAGTCATCACTTGGGCATTTTTTCACCCGAAGACCTGGAGATCCTGCAGAGGGATTCGCCCAAGGAGGAGGGATTTTGCATGGAGCGATCCCTTCGGCATCCCAATTCAGATCCCTGTCCTGCAAATCCCAGTGGATTTGGTGTAGGACCTTCCATGACCCGCTTTGCTTTTTCCCAAAAACGTGAGTTTTCTCTCTCTTCCCAAGGTGAAACCACAACATTTGTGTCGCCATAATGAGGAACAGAAGGAATCAGCCTCACCTGCCCTCCAGCTATTGGTTTGGTTGGCAAGAGGAATGTGATTCTCACTTGTGTTTTTATCCTAATCTGACCCGATTTACGCACCCGGCCGTGTTGTTCATCCAGTTATTGGTGTATTGAAAACCAGTGGCTTCTTAATTTCCAAGAAGCTTTGGGATGTTCGGATGGGATTTCACCCGTTGTTTTTTTTAATCCTCCTTTGCATGTGGAGCAAATTCCAAGCTTCATTTCAGCCTTCCTCATTAACTTAAAATTAAACTTCTGCTCTATTATTCCATGGGAAGCCTGAGCCTTTGATATCAGATTAGTTCTTTGGCCAAGAAACCCAAGTTCCTTAGAGCTGCTCTGTTAAAGAGGATGAATTAGAGGATGAATTCGATATTTTCCCCCTCTTTTCACCCCTTTTTGGCATTCCTCAGCGCATTTGCAGGATGCCGAGGAGGACTAGGCTGGAGGAGAGCAGGCTGGAGCGCTCTGCAATCGTAGGATTTAATTAGGTGACCCATTGCTTACCAGTTGGGTAAACTTTAAACCCTGTTCAGAGCCTTGAATTGATTGCAGGGCCATTAAAAATGCATGAAGTGGGTCCAGCGAATATTTTCCCTCCGGCGTTTCCTCATGTTTATTAATGGGAGCAGGCGGGAGCATCGCGCTCGAGTAGGATAAGGAATGAGCTCCAATTTCTGTCGATTTGCGTTGGTTTTTGTGTCCAACGCGTTGGTTTTTGTGTCCAGCGCGTTGGTTCCGTCCGTCAACGCCGCTCGGCGACTAGTTGAGTTTTTTGACATTAGAAACTCATTGAGTTTTGACACTGGTTGGCCCCTCAATGATGGCTAATTTGCCCTCTCTGCGATTAAATTATTTTGTGGAATCATAAAACCCATAAAATCCCTATGGGAATGAAGAACGGGGGGATTTTTTCCCTTTGTTTTTAGTGGTTTAGAGGGATGGAGAAGGAAGAAGGGGTAATTGAGGAGATTAAGGTTGTTTGTTAGATCATGGATACTTAGATATGGATGTATATAAGACCCTGGGGAGAGTGGGTCTTGGTGTGCTGATATTTGCCTGTAAAATCGCTGAATTTCAGTGCAAAACTCTCCTTCCTGTGTGTTTCCTCTTGGAAATCAGGAGTGGGCCTCATTGTAAAGCCCTTCTCAAGAAAATGGAAGGGGAAATCCCAGGATTTCATTACAAGCGCTTGGATACCCGGCAGCTTTGAAGACCCATCCAGGTGACACCAAGCAAGTTTCCTAGAAACGTAGGGCGATACCAGGTCCCTCTTGGTTTTTGTGCAAACTCTTTGTATGAGGTTTTATATCCTTTAAACTTTCCCTATATCATAAAAAAACTAAACAGAACAGATCTGGAAAGCAAATAAACCCCGTGTTCTCCATTCCTGAATGAGCCCATTGTGCCCCCCTTAATCCCATCCACCAGTGAGAGCCTCAACGCTACGGTGTCGATTTTGAGGTTTGGGGTTTTTTTGCTTATTTGTCTGTTATTCCTAATTTCCTGGCATGTAACCTGGAACTCTTCACATTTCTGGAGGGGAATAATCCTTATTTTTAAGCCCGATCTCCCCCAAAGCTCCGTCTTACCCCTCAGGAGCAAATTCTGACCAGCCCTTTGGGCGTTTGGAGCGTAGGTGCAAGATTGAAATTGGTGAGTGGGAATTTTTCTGTATTATTTCCTAGTTTCTCTATATCACAGAATGGGGTTGTGGGTTTGGGTGGCTTTGCTTGTTTGTAGTGTTCCTAAGCAATCATTTCCTGCTTTTCTACCCTATTTTTTCCCTTTTCATTTCTGCAGTCAAGGTTGTAATCTATTCTTGATGTCAAACTCGGTTTCTTGATGACCATTTGACGGGATTTTTCTGACGTTCCTCAAGTTTATCCGTGTCATTCAACTCCTAACGTGCCTAAAGCCAAACCTGGCGTATTTAGCTTCTTCCCAAGCATCCTATTAAAGAAGGACCTTCCTTTCCATGTTACATGACATGAATCCATGCAGTCAAGGACAACCTTGGCCATCCTCAGTTGACCTACGTAGACCATTGAGTCTCCATGGCATTAATCACATTGCAAGGTCATATTTGCTTTGCCATGCATTAAAATTCTTCAATGTTATTGCTTTCCACCCCCTCCAAACAGTTCCCATCCTCTTTTTTTATCTTAGGATATCCAGTTTTCCCAGTTGAGGAAGCTGCTTTGGATAGAGCAAATAGATTGCTCATGCCGTGAAGTCCCTCTACGGAGAGGGAATTTTTAGGCACATCCATCTCGCATCCCTCCTTCTTCAGACCAATTTTAGCAATTGTGGAAAAACTTATTAAATCGATTCCGGTAATATTTGCCCGCTGGAAGTGAAGGACGGCGGCAGATTCCAGGATCTGTCAGTGACAGCAAAGTGGGTCAGCGATTCCCTATGGAGCGCGGTCTGGGAAGCCGCAGGGTGACCTTATAATTGCATGAATGTGGCAGCGCTTCATAAAACAGCAGGAAAAAACCTGCCTCCCAGCACCCAAAATCAGGTGCCCGCCTGGAATCCCAGTTGTCAGCTAAAATGTAGGCAAGAAAAAGCCATTTATTGTAGGATTGTGGAGTGTTTTTGCCCATTTGCAGCTGAAATTCATATCCTCGCTTGCTTTTTTTTGCACATATTTGCAGTGCGCACGCTTGAGCCCTGCAAAATCCCCGGCTGCTTCAATGAAATGATTGAAAATCGGGTTATAAAACCCCCCTAGAAGCATCAGACACGATTCCCAGGCTGCTTCCAGCTCCATGAGCCACTAAGTCTATTTTTCCGCTGCGTTTTGCATCCGCTACCTGCGTTTTAATGGAGCTCGGCATTCCCAAAATCCCTGAGTTTTGGTATTCCGCTTGCGTGCGGGCTCGCTGCCACGCGGCCTCCTTGCATCCAGCGCGGGCCTGGGCTGGAATTTTAATGTGGCTGCGGCCGGAGATGATTTATTAGATCCCAGAGCTCTGGCTCCGAGCGCGGGAAGAAAATATTGCATCAGCGAGCGCGCTTGGCACCGGGCAAATAAAGGAGCCCTGAAAGACGCTTTAGTATTCCGAGTTTTTCCTTTTTTTTTTGGTCTCCTCCTTCCCCTCCGGTGGCTCCTGCTCTCCTGGATCCCCAGGTTCCCGGTGCCGGTGGGAAGTGCTGCTTTCCTTCCTGGAAACCCCCTTTTTGGTGCTTCTGGTGATACATACGGTCACTCCAGGACTTGTTGTGAAGATGAATCCCAGGATGGTTGAGGTTGGCAGGGCCCTCTAGGGATCCCCCAGTGCAGCCCCTGCTCCAGCAGGGACACCCAGAGCCCGGGGCACCCGGGCGCATCCAGGCGCCTTTGGAGATCTGCGGAGCAGGAGCCTCCCCAGCCTCTCTGGGCAGCCTGTGCCAGGGCTCGGGCACCCTCACCCCAACCAAGTTCTTCCCCACATGGACATGGAGCTGCCTGGGCTTCAGCTTGTCCCCGGGACCCCTTGTCCTGGCCCCGGCCACCACCGAGGAGAGTTTGGCCCCGTCCTCCCTATGGAGCGGAGCAGCCTTGGCAAGTGGAGAAGGAAGGATGTGTAATCCATCCGAACAGGAATCCAGCATCCTTTGCCCAGCTCCACTCCTGGCTCTGCAGAGCTGGACTTTATTTATTTATCTGTTTATTAATTAATTTTTAAGACCTAAGAAGTGCATGGATTGATGTTTCAGGCAGCTGAGGAGGAGTTTTCTGAGTGCATTGGGCGCTCAACAACTGGCTGCAACCCATGGATCTCCCAAAGAACTGAGGACATTTCTGACATCTGCACCAGATCCTGGCCCGTCCTAGGGCTGACTTGGACCCTTAGACCTCTGGGCATCAGAGAGCAGCACGTTGGGAGCATTTGGACACCTGAAATGCTCCGAAGTTCTAGGAAAGAGTCAATGGCCCCAAAGAGCTGCCTAGTTGTTGAGTCTTCTATAGAGAAGTGGCCACTGGTTGTCTTGCAGTGCTGTCCCCAACACAAGGGAGGACGAAAGAGCCTAGAATCAAGAAGAAACCAGTCGGTAAAGACGAAATATGGGAAGATTTGACGTGGGAGATGAGTATTAGATGCCAGGGTTGGAGAGAGGAGTACCCAAACGCAACCCTGGAGTAATGACAGGTGAAGACCTCCTTAACCCGCGATGAAGTAAGTCTCTCCAGTAAGTGAACAAAGGCGGTTTCACTCTTGCTCTTCACTTCTTGCCATCTACTTGTGCTCAGAAGACGCTGCGATGCCTCTCGTTATTCGGGTATTGTAGAAACGAGCGTTCATCCCTTGGGAGAAGTCACTCACTGGTGGCTACAGTGGTGTTCCCAGGGGACCCATCAATGAGATCCAACGTGGGGAGGGAAAAGCCTCATTTTAACGCTCAACGAGGAGCTGTTTCATTCAGAATGATGAGAGCAGGTGTAGATCAGCTCCTATTTCCTTCCAACCACTGCTTATTTCAAGCTGGTACCAACTTCTCGAGGTGAAGGCCGTTTGGTGCTGCCCGTCGAGGGCTGTTGGAAGGATGCTCGTGTCATTCGGGTGTTCTGGTGCCAGGGTGGCTCTTCTTTCCCCCCAAACCCAGCAAGAGAACAGCAGTTTCATTAACCCCCGTAATAATTTCAGGCTGAGCGGAGCAATTTTTCATTGGCAAAGACACAAAATGGATTATTTAGTCTCTCGGCAGGATGTGGGGTGCTTTGAGGTGGTCAACGGAGTCTCGGGACGCACCACGAGTGCCACCTTCTACCTCTTCCCCTTGTGGCACCTCTTGGGAGTCATCAGGTGCCACTGCTGATTTAGACCGTTCTTGGGGTGTCTGGTGGCTTTAGTCCTTTCTCTCCTCATCCAGATGTCCCAGAACTTTGGATATACCCCAGGGACTCCTGGAGCTCCTGGATTACCCACGGTGGGCCCAAAAGCTCCCTCCCAAAGCTCCAGGACGAAGCGGGAACGCGACGCTTCACCGTTAATGTAAACCTCCCGTTATCATGACAACAGGCTACAACTCTTTTCATTGCCATGACGAGCTCCCGCTAAATGGTTTGAACCGGCGGCTCCAAGTTATTTTTAGCTTGGGCTGCATTCCCATGGAGACCAACTTTTGTGCTTGGTGTTTGATGCTTTGTGCTCCGAGGCTTTAATGAGCCTCCGAGTTGGGGCCGGAGAGACCTTGCAAGTCGGCCGAGCTCTCCTTGCGCTCCTGCTCCGTGCTGTCTCCTCCTTGTTCCGTGCACTTCTTTTTGCAACAATCTGCTCCTCTTTTCCTACTTACACCATTGCATTGGAGTCTTCTTCGCCCGTGACCCTGTGTTGCATTAAATCACAGCTGAAAGCTTCATTTCTACCCAGAAATTACACATGCAGCCGTGAGAAAAGCATTTGCAGGAGCTGAACGGGATACTTCAAATAGTCGTTTGCTTTTGGTTGCTACGGTGCTGGTTTAGGGAGGAAAAAATGCCTTTTTTTAAACAGTTCTCAAAGGCGCTTGGATGGTTTCACTAAGTGCGCAGCACAAAGTACAGAATCACGTTTATTGCAGAAAAAAACTATCAGTATATTGAAATTCACACCCAAAAAAAGGAGATTTCTCTAGGTTCCTGTAACAACGTGCAAAGGAAGTTTTGCTGGAAGAACCTCGTGGTGCTAAAAAGCTGCTAGCATGAAGCAACGTTACAAATTAACTCAATTATGGGAAGAAGTGGAACAGCGCTTTGCAAGGCTCCCTTTTCCCCATGCTTTTAGTTTCTGCAGCCGCAGGGACTCCCCCTCTTGTCAGCAGGAATTAGAAATTAAGACTAATCAAATCAATTGGAGGGAAACAGGTTCCATCCAGAGGAGTCTTTCCCAAAAGCTAATCGTGGAGCACTGTCAACATCCTTAATTGCAGCTAAACCGAGCAATGACGGGGACCCAATGCAGTCCTGTGTGTATGGGGTGCTTTGCAATTCAGTGCATGCTCAAAATAGCTCTTTTGGGCTGGAAAGTGGCTCCAATTTGAAGCACGTGGTTCAATACCCACCTGCAAAATGTTGTTTTCATTGCACCCAACCCTTGCAACTTCTTGCTTTTTGCAATCGCATGGATTAATGCAAGTGTCTCTTCTTTTAGACGTTTGGAGCAAAGATTTCAAGGGAAGATTCCTTGTCCACTTGTCAGCGTAAAACACGTTTTGAGCCTAAATACTTCCATCACGAAGGTTAAAATAGGGATATTTCTGCAGGCTTCTGACGCCAGCTTGATCCATGGTCGTGCTTCCATCATGGGTCTTCTCCGAAACCCACATCTGACCCCATCCTTGCGTAATTCTTCACCCTTTTTTTATGGCTTGGATTTCCTGTACTTGGACCATTTTTTCCTGCATCTAATAGCTCCTTTTAGCTGTTTTCCACTGCTTTTCCTCCACGACTGCTTCCTTCCATAGACTGGTTGTCTATGGAAGAGGTTGGGTTCCCATTTAACCATTCCCGAGAGGTTCTTGTGGTAGCATCAAGCTCCAGAAGAAAGAGTGTCCTATAAAGAAGCCAGAGTTGGCCAAAATTCCTGTTCCTAAAAGCAAAAGAGTTTAAGATTTAATATTTTGGCTAACTTCATCCCTTATTAGCTCAGAAGCTTATTGCTTATTCAGAAAAGCTCTTCTTAAGTTATGTCTCTGATGAGATAATTAAATCTGTTGGTTGTTTGAGGTCATTCCAACTCTTTTTGCTATTGATAAGAGCAATCAGCATAGGTTTTTTATTGTATCTGGCTTGCAGAACCCAAGTATTCTCCAATATTGGCTCTTCGATGTGTTCTGGGTTTACATTTTTGCACAAGGACTAGAAAAACGACCTTCTTTCCAGCATTTTTCTCCAAAAATGACCAATATTCCTTAGTAATACAAGGAAGGAGATTTTTTTCCGGCATCAAGAGCATAACTGCAGCAATCCATCCTTCAGGGTACTTCAATGAAGGAGTAAAACACCGCTCTACCTGGTGGAAACATTATTTTACAAAGAAATCTTTACAGTTACAAAAA
>VWPW01010067.1:6761-35032 GCA_013389825.1 Crypturellus undulatus
GGTTTGCGCATGCGCGTTCGGGCTTTTCTGTTTCCTCCGCTATGCCTCCCCCTCCGGCGCGCACCCGTGCGCAAGCGCATATTAGTAGGCGACGTCGCAAAGTTCCGCCCTTTTCCTGGCATGGCAAGCGCGCCTGCGCAGCACGAAAGGACTTGACAAGGGGCTTACAGGAGCGCCTGCGCAGCAACGCGTGTCCGTCCTGCGCATGCGCTCTTCAGCAGTGCCCCGGGAGCGCTTGTAGACGTCCCTTCCGGCCAGCTCAGCCGCTCCGGGCCGCGCGGCGCAGCCATGTCGGGGGCCGCGGGCGGCGGCGCCGCGGGCTCGGTGGGCTCCGTAGTGCGGCGCTTCCTGCTCGAGTACAGCAGCGGCACGCCGAGCCGCCTCAAGGTGCTGGACGCCTACCTGCTCTACGTGCTGCTCACCGGCGCGCTCCAGTTCGGCTACTGCCTCGGCGTTGGCACCTTCCCCTTCAACTCCTTCCTCAGCGGCTTCATCTCCGCCGTCGGCAGCTTCATCCTCGGCGGTCAGTGTGCCAGGCGTGTCGTCCACTTGCCCCCCTCACCGGCCGGTAACCGTAGGCTCTTCCTGGTAACTGCAGGATCCGATGCTGTTGCAGAGTTCCCTTATCAGGGCCCAGACTGCCCGTAGCAGCTGCCTGTGCTGTCCTGGCAGTCACAGTGTTCCCCTAGAAATAGCCTGGTTCTTTTTCGCAACTAGGCAATAGCCCTAGTAATGCCATGGAATTCTATCACTAAGTGATGTCATTAGTGACCCCGAACCTTCCTTGGCAGCTAGCAAATGCCTTTAGCTACTTAGAGTCTGCCTTAGGCCTCCCCTGCCAGCCAGGAAATCTTTATAGCGCCTGTTCAAGTCACTTTTAGCAACTTTTGGAGCTTGTTCTTGCAGTCAGGGTGTTGTTTTAGTAACTGGGATTCTAGCAATCCCAAACTTCATCTGACAACAAGGGAGTTTTTCCATCAGCCATGAAATCCCTTTAGCAAACAAAACCAGCAGTAGATACCTCTGAAACTCGTGGCTGTGTAGCAGCCTGGGATCCTCTGTGGTTACCTTAGGACATTGAGTTTTCTCTGCATCCTACCACCCTCAAAGGTTGTCCACTGTCATCTGCTCAGTCTCTTGTCAACTACTGAACATTCTGAGCTGTGGTCCCCTAGCAAGTGTGAGGCATTGCAGAGTAGCTGTAGGAAAATCATAGATGCCTCAGACTGGTCCTCAGCAGGATGTCCCACAGATGCTGTGGATCTGCTGGGTGCTGCCCAAAACACACCCGGACAATCTGCCTCTTTATCACAGTAACTTCAGAATGCCCTTGCTTTTCTCTGGCAGTCAAGGAATCCTCCCAGTTAATATCTTGTGTTAATGTCCTTCCTTAGCAGCCATTCCATGGTGACCCCAGGCCCTGGCAATAACTGTTTTAGGATGTTCTTCTCCCATAATGCACAAAAAAAATACCTTTTTGCTGCACGGCCGTACTTAACATACAGTTGTTTCCATGATGGTGCTAGCTCATGGTAAGCCTGTTCCTCTCGAGACCTACTTGGCCACCCCTTATTAGTGTTGTGGTCTGGGAGAGCTGTGCCTGTATCATCCCCCATGCGTATCCATGCCAGTGTCCTGCTAGTCTTGTAACAAAAGTATCAACTGTTTTTCTTGTGCCCTGGAGCAGTGACCCAGCCTGTGGTGAGCTGCTCCAGCAAGGCCTTGCTTCCTGACACGGTTTTCTTTTCTTATCCTTAACAACTTGTTCTCTCTCTCTCTCTGATACACAGTGTGCCTCCGAATCCAGATCAACCCCCAGAACAAAGGCGAATTCCAAGGCATTTCACCGGAACGCGCATTTGCTGATTTCCTCTTTGCCAACACCATCCTGCATCTTGTCGTTATCAATTTTGTTGGCTGAGCTCTAGAAGATGCTGTGAGGTACTGATCCACAGGGCCATGGGGCAGGGAGCCTTAGTTCACACAGCTTTAGTACTTCAGTGTAGAAAGACAAAGAATCTAGGAGATCCCAGTTCCCTCTTGGCCAAATGCAGTTAAGTCATTGTCCCCAAGGTTGTTACCAGTCAACCGAAGGTTGATTTAGGACTTGGACATAGGACTTTTTGGTTTTGTATGTGTATTTTTTTCAGGTTTTATCATTTACTGCACAGTTCATCCATAAAGAAAAATAAACATTTCCCTCTGAAGAGAAATTCCCTTTTCCTTTAAAAAAGGAGCTATAGGAGTTGGGACTTGAAGGTTCTATCCGTGAGAGTGGATCCTCTTTGGAGGCCATGGTAAAGCTGATGTCCAAACCTGAAACTTCTGTACATATGGACAAAGGAAATGTGGGACAGGGATGTTTTGAAGCTAGAAAGTGGAGAGTGTACTCTTGTTAGTGCTGCAAGGAACCATGAGATCATTGGGGACTGATGGGTATTTCCTCTCCCTGTGCAGACATTTCCCTCATGCTCTCTCTTTCTCTCTTTCCAGGTCTTGAGTTCCTCTAGTGCTTTGATGCGAAAGCCTCACACTGGGAAGTGCTCTTCCCCAGCAGACTCCTACCTACTTCCTTGGTGGCAGAAGGGGAAGCAGGAGTAAAGATTTTTTCCACAGACCTTCCTATGGAAGAAGGGTCTTCTGCCTCATTCCAGTTACTGTAATCCTTTCCTTCAATAAAGATCTTCATAATACTGCTGTCTCTTTGCTGTTCATGACAGATAAAAAGCTTCAGACTCTGTTGACATTCTACCTAGCAGGGTTTTTTTCTTTTTTCTTCTTTCTTTTTTTTTTTTTTGTTTTATTTTTAAACTGCCCCAGTTTCAGGGGGAGCAGGAAATGAGTTGCCATGGAAACCCAAATGTCAGCTGTCCTTTTCATTTCCATGTTTCCTGCCCTTTATCTCATAGAAAACATCTTGCCAAAATGCCCTCAGGTTTCAAAGCTGTGGAAAAACTTGTTTTAGACTGTGGTTAGCTGTCATAAATGGAAGACAGCCAAGTGGGCCACCTACCACCTCTCTAGTGCATCTGCAGAACCATCTGTTTTTCCATCCTCCCCAGCCCTCTGATGCACCTCAGAGGCAAATAATCCATTCTGATCTTACAGCTTCTCCACAACCTGGGAGGCTACAGCCGCCTTAACACCATGTTAGGTTTTCTGCAGCCTGAAGTACTGATGAAAGGTGAAAAGAGCTGCCAAGCTGTGCCAGTGCCTTGGGCAGGTTTGCGCTGGGGCTATTCCAGCTCAATGAAGAAGGCTATGCCTTGGGCTAAACCTTCCCCCAAATGCTTGCTCTGTAAAGGTTGATGAAATACTTAAACTCGGAGATTCTGGCTCGTGGCCTCTGCCTTTTCTTGCCAAGACTGTCTTCTGCATTGAGGCCCATTGCGTCCTAGGCCTGACAGGAAGATCAGAGCCCTGTAAAATTCAGATTACGAGTGCGTGATAAGATACTATGACCTACTGGGGGGACCCCAGCTCCAACCTCCCCAGCCTCAGTCACAGTTAACGTGGGCTACTTTAAGATTGGCGTTCAATTGTGCTGATTCTGCTTCATACTTGTCAGGTCTAGGTAAAGTATGCATTCAGTTTATGGTCCAAAGAAATCCTTATCTGCTAAGACCCAGAAAATAAAATATGGGCTTCAGTCACTTTGGCTTCTCAGCACTAGATTATGGCTTCTCTTTATCACCTTTCTTCCTTTTAGCACATCTGTCTGTGCTGCAGCCATTAAGTCCGTAAAAGCTTGAAACCTGGAGCTTCTAAATCCTTTCCTAATATAGACTATGAAGAAGTTGGAGGTTTGAGAGCACAAGGCTTTCTCTTTTTCTGAATGGGATGCTGTCCCAATCTGTGCTGAGAACAGAGAAATCGTGCCAGCTCTTAGCTCTGCCAGGCCATTAAGCTGTTCATGAAAGTGTGAACTCTGAACTGATGTTGCCAAGTGCAAGGCCCTGCACCTGGGGAGAAATAACCCCAGACACCAGTACAGGCTGGGGACCGGCCTGCTGGAGAGCAGTTCTGTGGAGAAGGACCTGGGTGTCGTGGTGGACGACAGGTTGACCATGAGGCAGCAGGGTGCCCTCGTGGCCAAGAAGGCCAATGGGGTCCTGGGGTGCATTAAGAGGAGCGTCTCCAGCAGGTCGAGGAAGGGGATCCTGCCCCTCTGCTCAGATCTGGTGAGGCCACATCTGGAGTACTGTGTCCAGTTCTGGGCCCCACAGTACAAGAGGAATGTGGAGCTGCTGGAGAGAGTCCAACGCAGGGCCACAAGGATGATCAGGGGCCTGGAACATCTGCCCTGTGAGAGGCTGAGGGAGCTGGGCCTGTTCAGCCTGGAGAAGAGAAGGCTGAGAGAGGACCTGATCAGTGTCTATAAGTACCTCAAGGGTACTTATAGGGAGGATGGGGCCGGACTCTTTTCACTGGTAGCCACCGACAGAACTAGAGGAAACAGCTACAAACTGAAGCATCAAAAGTTCCATAGGAACTTAAGGAAAAATTTATTGACAGTGAGGGTGACAGAGCACTGGAACAGGCTGCCCAGAGAGGTTGTAGAGTCTCCTTCTCTGGAGATCTTCAAAACCCACTTGAATGCGGTCCTGTGCCACGTGCTCTAGGTGACCCTGCGTGTGCAGGGCGGTTGGACTAGATGCTCTCTAGAGGTCCCTTCCGACCTTAAGCATTCTATGATTCTATGATTCTGTGTTAGGGTGCTGGAGGGCAGCAAGGTTGGGACTGGATGGCATAAGAAGAGCCGGGTAGGTGACAGAGTTAACAGGAGGAGGAACAAACTTAGGGTCTCTCTTTTGCCATTCCTGCTGCTGATACTCTATAAGCTGCGAATGCCTCCTTGTGGGTTTGTGTAGCTCAGTCTACCCGATCCCTCTGTTTAGAGAGAACCTTATAGTCTAGGCCTCCTTGCGGCAACTCGTATAATCTTCACAGTAGCATGTGAAAGAAGAATGATGTTCTCAAGGTTCTTGTTTTTCTGACTTTTATTGACTTGCAGAGCCTCTCGTTGCCAAAATTTCAGTCTAAGATTTCAGATACTATTAGAGGTGCTTTACAGCTGAATGAGCTTCAAAAAATCTGTAAGGATCTTCAGACTATGCTCCTGAGAAAGACTACGTTAGGGTCCCTGTTCATTCTGTAGAAGAAGGCAAGAGAACAGAGTGTTTTCTCCACAAACTTCTACAAAAGATTCCAATTAACCTCCAACCTATAGTTAGGAATTAGTTATGGCATATGTGATAAGTGGGCAGGATGGACCATGGCAACATTTTCCCTGCCGGTTTGAGAGATGGCTGCCCAGCATGCTGCTTTTTCCTACTTTCTCTTTTGACTCGGGGGAAGTAAGGTTTACCTGCAGAGATTCACTGCCTATATAATGGGGTACAGACACCTACCGGCAAATGCACTCACCACCCAATACCCTCTTCAATTTCTTTTCTACCCTTCTTTCCTCCAGCTACACTATACATGGCTCTGCCTTTTCTGTTCTGCCCACAACACCCTCTACCCAAGATTAGGCTGTGGTGAGGGGGCAGGAAGGGTGGGTGTCTTAACTCTGTTCCACTTTGGCTTGTGGTCTAACGTTTGCTCTCTTCTCCCACATGTTTTTTTGAGTCTTTGCCGCGTGCCATACCAGCTCTACTCCCTCTACCCCGTATTTTTGCGCTCCACTTTCCGGAGGAAGTGGTTTCTCTGATGGGGCTTGGGGTAACAAAGTGACCCAGATCTCGGTTGTGTTGTCATGGAACTTGTTATGCATAATTTTCCCTTCACCGCCTGGGCCATGAGACCCATTCTGCTTCCTGCCCTACTTTGTTTTTATCTGCCCTTATTTTCCACTGTGGTTTTTCTCTCTTTTGAAATAAACAAGAAAGCACAAAGGGGCAATGTGGTCAGAGATGATGGTGATGAGAGATTGAAACCCCAGTATCTGAAAGTATCTTCAAAATAGACCTACAAATTCACTCTCTTGGAGATTGCATGCTAACATTCATTTCAGTCAGTTTAATTTATGTATACACTCATCCCCTCATTCGGAAAATCTTACAGTTGGGGGCATTTATTCTGGAGGAGAAAAGTTTGAGATGTGTAAACTGAGGTAGGCAGCAAACAGTCCTATGGCCCTGCAGCAGGGAGTGTTTTTAAAGTGCAACACAAAAAAATTTAGCATGGATAAAAATTAAAAAAAAAAAGATGTTGCAAAATATAAGGGAGTGTGGAAACTGCTCTTGCACATCCCTGCAGTTTTAAAGCAAGAACAATCAGTTGGGAATGTGTGAAAGTGGGATCGATAGCGCCTAGTAACTCAAAAATGGTCTAAGCAGAGGCATCAAAACTCTCTTCCTCCAACATGTAGCAGCCCTAATGACAAAGAGTTGACGCTTCAAGAGCATCGGCTGATGGGAATTTAGAAGTTTAAATACCATTGTGCTTTCTACAGCCAGGGAGAAACGAGACTGTTTTGCTGCGGAAGGGGTAAGAGAATTAATTCCTCAGCATCTATCCTAAATGAATCCAAGTAATCTGTACTAAGATAATAAGAGCAATTAGGCCTACACAATTTGAAGTTATTCCTGAGCAGGAGTGATCAGTAACTCTCTGTCACTCTGTGACAGGCCACCTAATCAGTGATCAGGTGGCAACATCATGATACAAGATCAGGGTTTTGCTGTTCAGCAGTGTTGACAACAGGTCAGTCTGCTATCATTAATACAAACCAGACCCCTTGTGCCCCCTTAGAGACTAGATACGACCAGCTACTACATCCCCCATAGCACTAGACATCTGCCTTTCAGAAGCTGAACCACCAGTGTGACCAAGCAATATTTCCTCCTNAATTTGAAGCTATTGCTGAGCAGGAGTGATCAGTAACTCTCCGTCACTCACCTGATCAGTGATCAGGTGGCAACATCATGATACAAGATCAGGGTTTTGCTGTTCAGCAGTGTTGACAACAGGTCAGTCTGCTATCATTAATACAAACCAGACCCCTTGTGCCCCCTTAGAGACTAGATACGACCAGCTACTACATCCCCCATAGCACTAGACATCTGCCTTTCAGAAGCTGAACCACCAGTGTGACCAAGCAATATTTCCTCCTTTCGTTCACATAACACTGTTTCCACTCCTGGAGGGGACATGGTTTCTTCTACTCTTCCTCTTTCCAAGCCAGTCAAACTGTCCTTCTCTGCACTGAATACAGATAGAAAGTAGGTCTGACTTAGGGAGAAGAGAATGTCTGTGACCATTGGAGAATGGAAGTGGATTGAGAGCTAGCTGGATGGCAGAACTCAGAGGTTTGTGATAAATGGGGCCGAGTCTAGTTGGAGGCTTGTGGCCAGTAGTGTCTTCCAGGAGTCAGTGTTGGGCCCAGTTGCTGTTCAACTTGTTCATCAATGACTTGCACAAGGGGACAGAGGGCACCTTGAGCAAGTTTGCAGACAATGCCAAACTGGGTGGAGTGGCCGACACTCTAGAGGGCTGTGCTGCCATTCAGAGGGACCTGGACAGGATGGAGAGTTGGGCAGAGAGGAACCTCATGAAGTTCAACAAGGACAAGTGCAGGGTCCTGCACCTGGGGAGGAATAACCCCAGACACCAGTACAGATTAGGGGCTGACCCACAGAAGCACAGAATGGTTAAGGTTGGAAGAGACCTCTAGGGATCATCTAGCCCAACCTCCCTGCACAAGCAGGGACACTTAGAGCACGTGGCACAGGGTGGCATCCAGGCAGGTTTTGAAGATCTCCAAAGAAGGAGACTCCGCAGCCTCTCTGGGCAGCCTGTTCCAGGGCTGGATGATCTCTAGAGGTCCTTTCCAACCTCAGTCATTCGGTGATTTCCCCCACGGTGGAACAAGCCAGTCATCGGAAACTATGCTCTGGGGCCAAGTTAGACTGAAGGAATGATACCCCTTCCCTTTTTCAACCCAAAGGCCAAGATCCTAAAGCTTCTGTGCTGGGTAAAAGAAGTTCCTTGAACTAAATATACAAAAGACAAGCAAGATTATTGTTATTGATAAAAATTGTTTAATAGCTGCGAAAGGCCTTAAGAAATGTCGATACATCAGAGTAATTGGCAAAACAATTCAGAACTTAGCAGTACGCAAATTTCATATGAGTGCATTATGTCTAAGGAGCGCATACATGCAAATAGACATTTCAGTATTGTTTTATACAGTGATTAAAAAAAATGTATTAGGAAATCTAGGTTATTAAACAAAAAGAACAAAAATGGTTTGTATTTGTAGTAAATACAAAGCCAAATAATAAGCTAGTGAACATTCAAGAAATATTAAGGAGGAACAGATAAAAGATATTATAGAGCATTTTTTTCTATTATAACAAAGTCAGAATTTCACTAAGTTTAGGACTTCTGAAAGACCAAGAGAAAAAAGAAAAAGATATCCTGCTTTGCAAAAGGCAGCAAGACACAATGCACAGCATCCTGAATGAGACTTCCTTTGTTTTTCAGAATTTTTGTTTGTAACTGAAATGGAGGTGTCAGGCAGGAAGCCTTAAGATATGCATACATAAAGCTGCCAAAATATGAAATACACTCAAGAGATATTTATCTTCCAACTTTCAACATCACTCCCCCAAACAGAAATTACACATGTAATTTTAATGCAAGCAGCAGTGATATTTGCCAGTCTATAATTGATAGTTATCTGTGCTTCATGAAAAATTGCTGTGCTCTTGATTCAGGTATGCGGGAAAGCACAGTTCTGAGAGATTAAACTTACATTTGAATAGCTTGCAAATAAGGCAGCTTAGTATAATACTATATAATATAGTATACAATAACAGGTATGATATACAGAAGCAGCAAGTGATATCTGTTGAAACAGAAATTTGTTCCTTCTTGAATATGGTGCTTTGGCAGTGCTGCTTTTTTTGGTGCTTCAAGTCTATACTGTCAGGCTACTTTCATTCCTGAAAAAAAAAATAACAGTTTATTAAACCATGATTTGGGTTACAGTCGCAGCTAAATAATCATAGAAAGGAGGTTTCTGCTCAATAGAAAGGGGAGAAAGGGACACTGGGCCAAAACTAACATATTAGGCATGAGGTCTTAAAGTCAATGCAATCAAACTTTCCTGGCTGGTACTTGATCAGGGAATAAATCTGATGGATGAGGGCAGACAAGAGAAGGAAATAGGAATAGTAGAGATATGTGCCTAGAAAACAGTAGTTAAATATGCATGCAGATAAAATATAAATAAAAATATAATTGGAGGTGGCTAAAATAATTATATGGCCAAATAAAGATCTGCAAAGGAGCAGAGGGATTGAACTAACTAGTAGATAATGATCCATGCAGAGAGTGTATAAACTGCTATTACAGGGAGAAGAATCACTCAAAACGAATGCATTGATCCAAATATTTTCTGACAGAGGTTTCAGCACCCTCTTTGAGCACTCACTTTTTTTTCCACATAAGCATTGTTATCAGTACATTAAAAATGATTCCTTTCATTAAAATTATTTTCAGGCCAAGTTGTGAGAATGACAGCATGTTCAACTTCTCATCTGTAAAAGAAATAGAGAATGAAAGTCACCAGAGAATGCAGACATTGTAACTTCAAGGCAGATTGATCTGTGGCTTTTTAATGAAGCTCTTCCACTTTGTGTGATAGAATTTGCTATTAGAATAGCTAAAGAGCAAGACTGTCTCAGTGACAGGCTTTCATTCCTTCCAGTTCTTGGCTCAAACACTAGCTTTTCATCCAGTAACTCCATCCAGTGTTTAGTTTCATTACTAAACATTGCTTTCCCAATAGGCAATTATGCCCATCATCTAGCTATCGATTAAAGCAGCGTGCTATGAAACCATAGCTGAAAGAGTCCTTCCTCCCTTTCCCCATAAATTTCTTTAAGAGGGGTGGGGGAAAACAATGTAAATTTTACTGAAAAAGCGAATCCATTTGGATGTTATGTTTGTCTTTATTACAAAGTCATTTTCACCCCAAAATACACTGATGTCTATTTAGGATGTAGAAAATGGTTATCAAAAAAAACAAAAAACCAAAAAAACACTTTATATATAGCTTTGAAAATTTATCTCTGAATTGATCGGCTGAGTTAGTGAAGTTTACTGCGAGTGTTTTTCTAAAGTGGTATTCAGGAAACTTTGGTCTGTCTGGTTTCTTTTCAGCAAGGCCACAGGTTTGCAAAAGTTCAGCTATTCTGCAAACAGGGCTAATGCACAGGAAGGCCCAGGTAATTTGAACTAGCAGGAGCAGCAGCTGCTTGAACTTCAGAAGTGCTTGATATATACCCACAGCCACAATAAGCTGATTTAGAGCTTGCTCAGATACCCTTTGATATTATTGCAACTTGCTTCTGAAAACACGCTGTAGAAACCATCCGCTTACTTTTTGGCTTATTGGGTGTTTGTGCACCCAAAAATTAAAACAGCTCTTTTGAAGTCTGAAATGCAGACATTCACTGAGGCTGCCTTAAGTCTGTACTTTAAATCATTTTATGGAAGTTTTACAAAAGAGAATGATTATTTGGCAAGATCTAGCTAAAATGTATATTCATGGTCTGTATATTCATATTCTGTG
Source organism: Crypturellus undulatus (assembly GCA_013389825.1). Classification (NCBI taxonomy): domain Eukaryota; kingdom Metazoa; phylum Chordata; class Aves; order Tinamiformes; family Tinamidae; genus Crypturellus; species Crypturellus undulatus. Next base: position 17,347 of record VWPW01010067.1, read on the forward strand.
GTCATGGCATAAAATGACTAGCTCAGATCTGAAAGTTCACATTAAACCAAATGTCTTCCAGACTTGAGGTTTAAATTCTGTAATACTCATTTGGAAATTCACAGTCTGAGCTTTCTGCTGCAACAGGAATTATAAAAACAGATGCAAGAGACCATTAGTCAAAATAGGAAAGCATTTGGTCTAATCAGGCCAAGCTTTACATTTAATATGCTTTGTTCGTACCTGTCCTGAAGTCTTGAGACACTTCTGTTACACAGACAGTGCTAGCACCTGCAGGCAATAACAAGAAAGTTAATTAATATTAATATTAGTAGCAGACTTTGTCAGGAGTTCATAAAAATGTCTCTATCTGGAAGGTTTGGGTTAATGGCCCCGGCCATTACTGTCTCCCATAAACACTCATTTCTGCTATTTTTGAGGCAAGCCTAGGATAAGATCTAATCAAGCATTACTGTTGCATCAGACAAAGCAACTTTGCATTTTATATCCTCCACAGTGTGATTTTAAATCTCTCCCCTTTGACCGTACCAGTCTACTGGCCTTTAGTCTTGTTTCCACTGTGGAAGAAGGTAAAAGAAAATCTTTTAGAATCAACAGGGCAATGTTCCTTCTCCATGAGGGAACATTTCAGCATTCCCACAGGGTCTGTGGGACTTGTTCAATTCTTGCTTATACTAACTGCACGGAGACTAGATCATCCCTAGCTCCATACACAGATATCACAATGACATTACCAATTTCCGGATCTTGGCCTTCTAGCTCTCCAAATCCCTCGTGCATTGCACTGCACTGCATTTCATTTTTATTGCTCCAGTAGGTTGACAAGTAGCTTGCTTCCTGCTTGTCCTCAGATGTTACCACCTCCACAATGGCATCCGTCTTCCTTTCATTCTTGTCAGTTTTAAGCTCGTCAGGGGAGTAATCTGTGATAAGGCACATTTCCAAATCCGTATCATCTTTAGACGTCAACCGATATATTGAAGGAGATGGAGTAACATCTGAAAGGGGAGAAGAGAGATGACAGTTCAGTCACAGTTTCTTCCATCTTATTTGAAGCATGGAGGTTTAAGTGGGAAGATGCCTGATCATTCAGAGAAAAAAACTTTCACAGTGAAAATCAGAGAATTGTGCTGGAGTCACAAATGATGTTGATCTATAGAGCATCTCAAATGATTTAGTTTACAATTCAGTTAAACATCCTCTCTGTAACAGCTTGTTAACCTCTACCATACAACCTGAGGTTCTTACTGGATCTTGACCTGAAAGAATCCCAGATGACACAGGCATAGAGAACACTTCATTCTTGCTTCACTGCCTTGAAATCATATGTCTAGAAAGGACTGAGTAGTGTGGGACTATTGAAGAACCCCTACATCACCCCCTTGCCTTCCTCGCTTCCACAAAGGTGTTATTAAATCCATTATTGACATTCATATTCTACTTCCTTCAATACTGAAGGACTCTGGATTAACTAAGAAGTCTTAAAGATGTCCATATTCGCTATTAGTCTGGCTAACTGTTTGCACTGGAAAAAGCAAGGAAAGCCTTTACGAAATAGCAACACATGCTTCCTTTAAGGGAAAGAAATATTAAACTTTCTCTATATTCTAAAATTATAAAAAACTTTCACTATATTCTAACACCTTAGACTGTAATATACCTGGCAGGGCTGAGGGGAAGGAAACTGCTAAGTTTTGCTCTGAAAAAAGAGTGTTTTTTTTTTTTTTTTTTTACTAAAGATGGCAAATCAAAGAAACCTATATTTGATTGCTGTTTTCTGGCTTCAAATTCTGCTTGAAAGCTAATTACACTAGGATTTTCCACACATATCAAAACACTATCTGTGGATAAACTTCTTGCACTTTCAAATTGGTAAGACTGTACTGCAGGCATGCATTTCTTCTTAACCAACTCTCAAAATTTTCTGATTCTACAAAAAGGTGTTTTCCTGGAGTTTTGTTCATGTACAATGATAAAATGTTATCTCTATTGTAATACTCTAATGGTGAATAGATAAAACATGATTAAACCCGAGTATATTTTTTAAGTTGCAATCACAGGTTTGAACCTGAGCTTCAAAAAACATTTATAAACAGGATTACTGTGTAGGTTTTAGAGCTTAGAATAATGTTTGCTTAGATCCTGCTCACAAACAAAACTAATAATATTATATATATTTTGTTTTTGTATTATATATAGGAACAGAATATATATATATTCTTTTATTATAGAGACAGCAATCAGTTTCCAGATTAAGAAGTTTTCAGTTCTTCCCACTGGGAAATTTTGTATAAAAATCTTGTTTTTTAGAAATTGTCTCAAAATCTTGTTGAAACATGGGTCCCTTATTGTATCACTGAGAGCAATGTTTCTCATCTATTCAGTTACCAATTGTCAACACCTTAGAGAAACATCCATTATTCACTAGTGTCAGCTCAAAAGGACATTATCTACAAAGCCAAACGGTCCTTTTATTTCTGGCCCTTTTCCTGAATTACAGTTCTTCCAACTCAGCTTTGCCCTGGCTTATGAATACTAAAGAAAAGATAAAAAAAATCGATAGTGCTACATTGCTTCTCACAGCGAATACGCAGTTATGTGCCCACCTCTGTCTCAGGGTATTTTGCTCACTTTCAAACCATGCAATGCTTTTATCTTGCCCAGATACAAATTAAGGACTGTTTTTGCAGTCAGCTTCAGCAGCAGCAGCTGCTTTGCAACACACACATTTCTCATTCTTGCTCAGCATGATTGCTAGTTTTGTTTTAACACCAGAGGCTGTTTTCTGATAAGGCCCTTTGCAGATTTTTGCACTGCTATGAAAACTTGCAGAGCACAACCCTGATAAAGATCAACGATTTTAACCACAATGCCGTGACCCATGTTTCCTGTATTCTGTTTAATGACTTGGCGGGTGTGTTGGAGATGCTATATTTATATCTGTGATCTTCTTAATTTACAAGAAAGATTGAGGAGTGAGTGCTCAGCGGTGCTCTTAGCCATCCACCTGCCTTATTTCATCCTTACTAGAGGACATCTTCCAGGTAGAAGGAGGAGATACTTAAATGCTATTCCTGACTAGTTTACAGAAAAACTTTAGAGTGATTTAAAGAAGAGCCACAAAAGTCATTTTCAACATCAGACCAAGACCTCTACCTTTTTTTTTTTTCCCCAAAGCAAATACAGTAAAAGTCTTATACTGTCTTAACACACAGCTTGGATTATGTATTGATCCGTCTCAGTCTTTATTGCCTCCAAAGTAAAGGTCCTCAGTCTGGCTGGACTCGAATCAGTGGGAAATAATTTCAGCCTCTCTACAATTCCCCAGCCAAACCCATATGATATTCCACAAACTAAAGTTAACTTGGAGTTATCCCCCAGTCCAGAGGAAAGATATACCCCAGCACATGGTCTTAGGTTAATGTTGACCCTGAAGGAGTATTCCAATGACTGAACATTCATGTTTAATGATGTTTGCTGTCTCTCCTCAGATGGAAGTTCCAAAATTCCCCAGCAGATCCTATGTGATATCTGCCAGTCCTGCATTAATGTTTAGAGTCTACAGCAGCAGTCCATATTTAGACTTCCAAATTCTCCATCCTAGAGTCCCAGTGCACTAGTTTTGGAGACATTCAGATACAAGATGCTAGGTCCAAGTCCTGTCTCAGCCAACTCATCCAAGGAATAAGGTTCCTGTGCCAAGATTTCAGCACTTGTACTACTGCATACATACATATGCGGTCATGGAAGTCTTGCTCCTACACCAGGTGGAAATTTATAATACTGTTCTTAATATATTGTGGAGAGATTAGGCAGAATACCTTGTAAAACAACAAAAATACTCTCAAGAAAAGACACCTCTGAGATTTCAAACATACCTGGACATACCGTAAGTTTGGTACCAGTTCCAAATGCAAGTTTGCCATAATTCCCAGTATTACACTGTGACAAGCTGCTTTTCAAAAAAGCATGTGCACAACATGATTTACAAACAGGGGAATGCAAGATGCTTACTGGAATAATCTATCACAAATTTTGGACACCTCCTTACGATATATAGTGAAATAAACACTCCCTTCAGTCACATTAAGCCTGTTTAGTCATCCCTTCCCCTAATCTAGCTGTTGTCCTCCATCTAACTAGACATGTTTATTCTTTCAGCTGTCTCCACTCCCTAGCAGCATCTGTTTGTCAATCTGTGCATGCATATACAATTTTCCATATAGCATCCGGAAGCCTGCCAGCTGTTGCCACTGAGTCTGACCAGTCAGTTATTTTTTGTTTCAATGCACTCCACCTTATTTAATAAAATGCCCACCTTTGATGGCCTCCTTTGAAAACAGCCTCCTTTGTTTTTTGATTGGTTTTATTATTTTTTAATCTTATATCTACAAATCTCAGCAGCTACCTTGAAATCTTTTACAATATCTATCAGATACTATAGTAACAAAGAAATTACTGTGATTATTTTTAGGTAGTAACCTACCTCTGAACTACATTTTGCTATTGTTTCAGGAAATATTTACTTTATTACAATTTTAAATGAATTGGATTTTTCCACTATGAAACTCAAAACCCTACATCTCAGAAATCTTACTCGATTTTACCCTGAGCCAGGTTTTATGGACAAAGATAATTTGCTACATATTCATAGAGACTGTGTTGTTTTCTATAGCAAAAATCTACTTTATACAATCCAATCAACTCCAATCATCCTAAGTAACATGCCCACTGTCCTGGTTGCTTGAGTATCTATACTAAGCTCAGTTTCTCTGTAAGATGTGTGAATTGTGAGGAACTACCTTGGAAATAATTGCCTTATCTTAAAACACATTGTTTTCTCATGTTTCACAGATTACTGTGTTTGCTTCATGTGTGTCATGACTTCTACTGAAGCTAAGGAAGATAAATTTCTATCCAATCAATGATAATGTAGTCCATTTGCAGCTGTGTACCTACCTGCAACTTGGCCTGTCAACAAGCTTTAAATGTGTAGCAAGGATTATAAGACCTTATCTATATATCCTTTGCATTTCTGCACCCACACACTTGCAGTGCATTGTGTCTTACTTCTTTGTCCATTAGTTATTTTTTCTTCTCATTCCTACATCCAGCCTTGACAAAATCACACTTTCACTCAGTGAAGACTGTGACATTATATGATTACATATCACATCTACATTTTTGTATTACACTTCATTTCATTTTTAGCCTGGTTCCATTCCCCAAGATAGACCCATTCTTAGAGTAAGAGGTAAATAGACTTTCTGGGGAAAGCAAAACTCTTAGGTTGCTCTATAGAGCAACTATCACTGTCAGTTTTTAAAGTCAAATTCTAGTGTCATCTATATCTAGTCCATCATGACTTCTTATTACCTCGAGTAATAAGAAGTTTGGTTCCACTTCCCCATATGGAAGCTAGAACTAACACTGTGTGACAGGTCTATGTGCTGGTGGGTCTTGGAAGACAAGGAACAAGAAAGAGGCACGGGACAATACTGCCAGCCACGTATCTACCTCTGAGAGAAGCTGCTAATACCTATAAACATTTCCCCAGATTCTCTTTTAACCTCTAATTGACAATTTAACCTCTTTTAACCTCTAATTTAATTTAACCTCTTTAATTTAATCTAATTTACTTTAACCTCAAATTACTGATTATCTTTTCACATATTCAAATTTATGGGAATAGTGCTTTGGTACATCCAAAGCATGATCCCTGCACTTCTCATTGCATAATGTTTCCCAACATGAGACTCTTCCCACTGAACATTTTTGTTTAATTTTTCATTGTCCTTTGTGATTAGTTTCTCATCGTTTTTCCATTACATGACCTAAATATCTATAGAGTTTTATAGAGAGCTTTGTGTCTATACTATAAGATAAAATATGCACAGTCTTCTACCACTCTTCAGCATAACTGCACAGAGCACCTAGCACCACAGTGAGGAGCAAGGCAGGATCTCCACCTTGATGATGTTATAATACATTTCTGTTAGGAGGTCACTGTCTTGGGAAGGAATTGGTTTTGGGACTCCCAGGCTTATGAAATTACTTTTCACATCTCTAAGTACCATTGAGAGTGCCTTGGAAGCTCTTCTCTAGATTAACAACCTTTAGAATAAGCTGGGACACACAAAAATCCCGCCCAAAACTCCTTTTGGAGGGAGTGGAGGGAGAAGAGAAAAAACCTGGTGCACACAGGATGGCTGGGCACCTATAATATTGTCTGTATGGCTATCCTTGAATTCAGTAGTGACTTCTGTCCTTTGGCTTCCTTTAAGTCCCTTTTCACCAACAGAACATTCCTCTAACTTAGGGGTTTCACTGAAAATCTTATTCCAATTAAACAAAAAACACTTCTTCCTGTGTCATAGAAACCTCAGTAAGTGCACAGGTATCTATCTCTCCTCTGGACGGCTACTGGGATTCTTCCACAGCATGGGAGAAATTATGCAAAAATGGACCCAGGTCAACCAGGCCCATGATAAAAGCATTGAAAGTAGAAAACTAACAAAAAGGACTGAGAAGCAGGAGAGGAAACCTACTTGGATTAACGTGTAACTGCGTCCCTGGACCAAACTGCATTTTTGCCAGGCTGTTCACACAATGATTTGCACCCTAACAAGAAGCCACACAGGACCAGCCTGCCCTTGAATCCCCTTCTTCCTCATTTTGCAAGGAGTGAGAGGAACCCCTAAGGCAGGAGATGCGATTTGCGTCAGAGTCTACAACACTGAACGGATGACAAGACAAAATTCAGAGATGAATGTCTCTTATCTCCTGTGAGAAAACCAGTAACTCACTGGCACAGGGATTTTCCCAATACACTGCATATATTCCTCTATATTTCTGTCTGTCTCTATTCAGAGGGGAAAAAATAAGAAGCACAGCAAAGCTCAGCACTGTTAAGCTAGCCAAATAGGAAATATTTAAACCAGACAGACTCAGAACCTAGGGAAAAATGCACAAAAGTCACAATGCAACAAGCAGAACAGAACCCAAGTTGTGAATCCTGCCTCGCCTGATTTGCACACCCCATTGAGGCATTGCTCAGCTAGTGATTGCTCTGTGAATTGATGCTGAAAGACACCTCTATTGCTGCTCACAACTAATCTTTCCACTTGTCTGAAATTACCTCTGTGTGGTGGTCTTAGTACATTTCTCTGTTATCTAAAAGGCTGCACCTAACCACCTTTCTATCCACCACAGCGTGTTTTAGGTCCAGTTGTTTGCATACGTTCCTTGTCTCAAAACTAACTCTGCTGGCTTATCTTGTCTGCACTAAGTAACCTAGCTCATATATTCATCTTGTCCTGTATAAGGTGATCCTGATATGAAAATGTAGTCTGCATGGCATTCCATGGACACCTAAGACTTTTTGGAAAAGGAAACACATGAAAGCTGAACACTCACTTGGTTTCACAGAGAGTCTCGTCCCTGAGCCAAAGGTTAACTTGCTGTAGCCGTATTCACACAGCATTTCCTTCCGTAACAAAAAGCCTAGCAGGGCACCTCAGAAGCACCCTTCTTCCCAAGGGCTTGGCCCACCTTGGTCAAGAACATGAGAGGCATCACAGAAGTGCCATGGGGTCGGGGAATCGGGGTATCTCAGGGCTGGGAGCAGAGTTTAACATCCAAGCTATAGCAGATTTCTCCCGAGAATAGAGAAAAGCAGCTTTACAGCACACATTCCCTGGACATCAAGGAAAGCTCCAAAAGCACCTGGCACTCCTGCCACATGTATAAACCACTTCTTGGGCATCACAAGGAGTCTTGTTCCTTCCAAAAAGAAGAACAGGCACCACTGACCACACACGTCATTCTGCCTGATAACAAAGTCATTTGCTAGTTATCCTCACACATCCTTTACCAAGACCCCAGTCACACTGCAGCCTTCAAATACCCAAAGGAAAAAAAAAACAGAAAAAAGAGAAATCCCTAATCTGGTGGAGGACATACATGGAGAGGGCTTCTTCCAATCTTAAGTAACCTTTTAAATGGGGGTTAGCACATGCCTTGGTTAGATGCCATCTTGCCTTGCACTTTTTGGCGGTCACAAAGGTGTCTTATAAATAAGTGCGTCATTTCTGGACACCTACCCTCTGTTGCCCCATACAACTTGAGCTTTTTCCAAGCTGTCATGCATGACAGAGAAAAAGTCACCTCTTACAACTGCAGCAAGTACCTATATTATCATTTTGGGTAATACTATTAGAGCTGTTAAAATGTCCAACGGCAAGTTAAGGAGCTTTCAACTGAGAAGCTCATCTAGAAGAACCATGATCAGTGAAGCCAAACATGTTCTGTCTGTCTTCAGAGGTTGTAGAGCAACCATCCAAGATCTACTGGTGAGAGCAAACTGACCCACTCCATGTTACCTGGTCACACAGGGATGGTCATGTCATGCCAGGGACATTCCTGAGCAAGGAAGATTTAAGGCCTATGTCTTTTTGTGGGAAAGCAAGGGTGTAGGTAACCGGAAAAAAAAAAAAAAAAAAAGGGAAGGCAAGGGAAGGGAAGGGAAAAATAGTCACAATGGGTGAATGAGTATGCCTCCCTTTTCTAAAACAGGGTGGAAAAGCACCTTAAACTTACTTGGTCTTATCCTTAATCGAGTCCCATCTCCAAAAGTAGGTTTGTCCCAGTTGGTATTCACACAGTGTTTTCCTTCACAGCAAATACCCCATAAGTCATTTATCTCCTCCACTAGCATATGACTTACAAATCTGTGTATTTTCCTGCTTGGTGCTAGTCTTCCCAAGTTCAATATTTGGGTACCCTAGCTTGCACTTCCCCTAGAGAATTCCTTCGTTAGGGATGTCATCCAGCTTTGAAGAGCGGCTAGGACTGCTGGCAAAACTTGCTCAACCCTCAAATCAGAGTTCTTTCTCTGAAATCAATAACACACTGCAAAATACTTTACTTGATTCTATCTGCCAAATCTCCCGACAAGCATATAACATCCCTCCCTGTTCAGACCAGGTTCTAACACAGGCCAACTCTGGCTTTCTCAAACACTGAAAACATGGGAAGATGCCTGACTGCAGACACGAATAGAAAGAGCAGGGTGAAAACAAGACTGATATTCCCAAGAGAGAAATAACATCCTGTAGTAGAAATGTTGTTTGCAAGCAACATGACCTCAGAAAAGCGGATATTGGTGACTTCCCTGTTACTCCATGGGTAGATATTGTAGACCTTCATTAAAATAAATGTTTAATTAAAATAAGTTAGTATCAAATGTTACCAAGTATTTGATTTACCAGCCTTTCTAAAGGCTGGTAAATCATTCCAAAAAACACTGACCAGTCACAAAGATCCAGCCACTTACAAACCTTGATACAGGAAGGCAATCAATCGCCTCTCCACTGGGCAGCATGGGAGACAGCTAAAGAGCTCTTGCCTCCCACAGTGACCACCAGGTCTTGTTCCTGCCCAAAATTTCTGTCAAAAATTTAACTTACAGAAACCTATATCCCAGCTGATGAAACTCTCTCTGTTCTGGTTTTACTCCACATCTCTTTGTTTAGACCCTGGGTGAGTAGAGTCCACAGATTCAAAGGGAAACCTGTTCCCTTTCTGCCCATTGCATTTATGCTGGATGATGTCCTTTGCTTCACTTTGAGAGGCCTTCCACTTCTGGTCATCAGCCCACCTGCAACTCTATCCTCCATAAATGCAACTGGGCCTAAACCTCCTCCTAGTGTTCACAATTTATCCAGGCTGGAAATAATAAATGTTATATCCCACAATATTTCTGTCTCTGTTCAGTGGAAAGAAATAATAGAAAACATACTAATACACATGACAATTGAGCTAACCCAAGAAGAAACCTATGAAAGCAAACTGCACAAAAGTCATAGCATAGGAACCAGACTGGACTCTGGTTGTGAGTGCCGCCTCACCAGCCTTCCACAGCCCTGCTCAGGTACTGCTCAGCTGGTGATCTCTCTGTCCATTCTTGATCTAGCACATGTCTATTACTTCTCATGAATAGTCTGTCCACTTCTCTTAAAGCATGTTGGTTATAGAGGAGTTCGGGCGCAAATCATTATCTCAAAACTTCTCTGCTGGGTTACCTCGTCTGCACTAAGTGGTCTTGATATAATAGTTAAGTCTACGTAACACTTGAGAAGACAACTAATTTCTTTTGGGGAAGAGGCACATGAAAGCTGAACACTCACTTAGTTTAACAGAGAGTCTGGTCCCCGAGCCGAAGTTTTGCTTCTTGTAGTTGTATTCACACAGCATTTCCTTTCATAACAAAAAGTCACCACAACTCTTTCACCAAGGATTTGCTCATGTTAACCAAGGACATGAGGGGCACCAGAGATGTGTGATGGAGCAGGAAAAGCCAGGAATACCAGGGCTGAGAATGGAGGTTAACATCCTAGCTGTGTGTGATGTGCACCACATTATCCTAGTTGGTGCTGGGCACCAGAACTGATGTGCACCCACCAAACTTCCCCTCCATTTCCTCCCATCCAGTCCATCCCATAGGTGGTAGGCAGAATGGCCAATATCTCCCCAGAACATAGAAAATCATTTTGACAGCGAACATTCCCTGGAGGTCAAGGAAAGCTCTAAAAGCACTATGCACCCCAGACCCACTCAGCCAGCACTTACTGAGCATCACAAGGAGCCTTGTCCCACTCCCTAATGTGAATTTCTAGGCAGCACTGTTTACACAACTACAACCAAAACCCCAGTGAGAAGCACTGGTCTCAGAGATTCTCCACTTAGAAGACAACTCAGTGCACAAGGCACTGCTCATGGAAAAAAATTCTTTTGGACTATTCCAGAAATGCTTGACTCATATCTGCTTGGACTTTGTGGAGACCCCATGGCCTGAAATTTAGAAGTAGATGAGAGGTGGGGTCATTTTTTGCCTCCACGTAGACTGACAAGAAGCTGCTTTGGACACACATGGGATTCTGCCTGTAAAAAAAAATCACCTTCTAGATATGCCTTGCAGCTGGGGAATACTATTGGCAGAAACCAAGAACATCCGTCTGATGGACAAGGTCACTGTTCTACAGTTCTGGTCTCTGCCAGCAAAAATGACTGATCCCATTTCTCATGAGGAGAAGCAAATGCTGGGAGAAAAGGACAGCAAAGGCTATCAAAAGCTCAGCAAATGTGAGTGGGCACCCAGGGGCCTTCAGAGCCCAGAATGAGCTCACCACAGTCAGAGAAGAATAATTGCTCAAGGCGTTAGAAAGGGCCAATTCTGACTTCTAAGCAAAAGAAACAACAATACCTGGGCAGCAGGTGTACTTACGGGGCTTCACAACTAGACGCGTCCCTGTTCCCAGTACAAGTTTTGAGATTCCTGTGTTCACACAGCCACTCACTCCACAACAAAAAACACCGGCTGTTATTCTGGTCCCTCTACTAGGCAGCTCCAGAAGAGCTCCTTCCCATTCAAGGCAGCCTTTCAAAACCAGCATTAACACTAGCCTTTGTGAGATGGCATCCAGCAAGCCGTTGCCTTGCACTGTGTGATGGTCACACTGGTGTTTTATCGAGATGTGGGTCATTTATGGACATCTACCCTCAGATCTCACATACAATCTGAGCTGTTTCCAAGTCCAGTTAGCCCCTTCCCAATAGGTCACTTGCTCAAGGATCTTCTCTGACAGAAGTGAATCTATGGTTGTGTTCCTTAATTAGAACTCTGGAAATGTTCACGCCAGTGTCCTTGTGGCTTCATCGATTGTGCTGCCTCACTGCAGAGCAGCAGTAGGTCTGGAATTGCTCCTTGTGTTGCACTAAAATCTCACCTCTTACAACTACAGCAGTCACCACTATTTAAGCTATTCCTAACAGCTATTAGAGCTGTTAGAACCACCAAATGCTCACTAAGGAGCTTCCACCTGAGAAGCTCATCTAGACAAGCCATGAGCAATAAGACTTTGGTACAGACGAGAGCGTTCTCCCTGTCTTCATCACTTGAAGATCAAGCACCCAAGGCATACTACCAAAAGCAAGAGGATTCTCTCCATGTTACCTGGTCACACAGGAATGGTCATGGTACTAGGGGACATTCCAAGGAAGGCTTAAAGACAGTTAAGACAGACTTTATTTTAGTGGGAAAGGAAGGAAGCAAGTAGCCAAAAGAGCTAAATAAATTACAGTAAACCTTAGTAGACTTTGCTTTGTAATTCATACAATACACAGCCTTTGGTTAAAAAAAAAAGAAAGAGAAAAAAAAAGAAATCCACTCTAACTGAATGTGTACATCTGCCTTATCTAGACAGTAGAGTGGAAAAGGTGAAAAAGTTTTAGAACTTACTTGGTGTTATTCTTAAGTGAGTTCCACCTCCAAAGGTGACCTTGTCTGCATTGTAATTCACACAGTGTTTTCCTTCACAGCAAAATCCTCATAAATCATTTCTGCCTTACACTACCTTATCTCCTCCAAAACTGTGGACTTGCTTGCTTGGTGTTTCAAGACAAACTTCCCAAGTTAAGTCTTTGGGAATTCTAGCTTCCGCTTCCCTTAGAAGTCTCTTCTTGTTGGCAATATCTTTCAGCACTGATGAAGATGACCACTGACTGCCAGCTCTCTACTGTCTCCACACAGAGAAGTGAGGCAGATATTACTGAAAAAGGAGGCACATGAAAGCTGAACACTTACCTGGTTTGACAGAGAGTCTGGTCCCTGAGCCGAAGATCAGCTTGTAGCCGGAGCTGTATTCACACAGCATTTCCTTCCATAACAAAAAGCCTAGCAAGGCACCTCAGAAGCAGCCTGTTTTCCCAAGGCTTGATTCACCTTGTCCAAGGACATGAGGGGAATCAAAGAAGTGCAGTGGGACAGATTAATCTGAAGATTAGGTTAGGAGCGGTGGCTAACATCCTAGCTATGTGAGATGAAGCCCCAGTGCTCAATGCAAGATCTGATGGGCACCCACAAAACTTCCCCTACATTTCTTCCCATCCAGTCCATTCCATGGGAGGCAGGCAGAATGGCCAATGTCTCCCAAGAACAAAGGAAAACATTCTGACCGTACACGTTCCCTCCAAGTCAAAGAAAGCTCTAAAAGCACTAAGCACATTAGCCATGTTTGGAGAGCACATACTGGACATCATAAGAAGCACTGTCCCACTCCCAGAGGTGTTGGTACCATCATTCAAAGAGTGCTTTAAACTATAATAAAACCCCAGTGGGAAACATTGTCCTTTTACATCCTACCCACACGCCTGGAACAGAACTGCCTCTTTAAGGGAGAAATACCCTTCGGACATTCTAGGAACTCTCATCTCTGCTTGGACTTTGTGGAGACCCTAATCCCTAATCTTAGGGGTTTCATACAACCATTCACACCACAGCAAAAACCACTAGCTGTTATTCCAGTCCCTTCACAAGGAAACTCCAGGAGAACTACTTCCAATCCTAAGCAGCCTTTCAAAACTAGGATTAGCACTAGCCTTGATTAGTCCAGAATGACTGCAGTGCTGCATTAGGGCCCCTGCAGAAGCGCCTCACACTGCTCAGCATATATATGTTACGATGCATCGCTCTCTGTCCCAACACATTTTTGTTGATATGTTCCTGTCAAAGATTTCATCCTCTTTCCCAAGACAAGCCTACTGTCCTCTCTGCTCTGCATTCCCACAGCTGCTCACAGCTTTGCGGCAATCTGGGAGAAGGCTCCAGCTTGTGCATGCTCAGAGGAAGGCTTCCTAACATTTGCTTTCGCAAATTACTCCTATGAGCTTTTTTGCATTGCTGTATGAGGATAAAAAAAAAGGCTTTTCCAGTACTCACAAGGGTTTACTGTCAGCTTTGTTCCAGCTCCAAGGGTGAGCCTGTTTCCAGCAGTAGTCACAGTAATAACAGCCATTACACAAACTGTCTCTTCCTGTGAAACAAGGCAGCCTTCTAGCACAGCTGGCAGGGCAGAGTCACAACAAGACAGTCATTTTCCCAGGTGTCCTATTGGAAATCTACCTATTTTATCCTCCCTCAACAACTGCAGACTCACTTCAGGCCTTACACCCACCTAAAGCTCTCCGCATGTCCAAAGGAAGCTGGTAAAACAGGAATAGATGCACACAAGCTGCACACTGCAATCAATCTCACTTCAAGCGGGGCAAAAGGAGAAATTCTTCAACATATGCCACCAAACAGACATCTCTGTGGCCATCCCGAACTGCAAGTTGCAGCAGTAGCACTCTTGGCACCGTGTTGCAGAGCTCCACGGCCAGCTGCTGCTTCTTGTTGCCCAGGAGGACCTTGAACCTCTGTGAGGCCAGAAAAAATGAGCCAGGAACAGCAGGGTCTCTACTCCCTCACCTGCCCCTTCATGCAGCACCATCCAACCTGCCCAGGGGATTAAGACCCAGGATACAACACAGATGTTTAGCAAGAAAGAAAAGGACAGGAGTCAGAAACAGAAAGACTGGTGCAGGGGCGGAAGAGACACTCCTCTGCCCCCATACTCTGGGGTGTCTGATCATGAGCGTGGCTCCTCTCCCTGAAGTGAAATGCCTGTTGCCTAAATAATCTCTAACGCAATCCTCCTCAGCCAGGTTTTCTCTCTTGTGTAGTTTAGGGGACTAGTCTTAGCAATAAAGACAGAAACAAAGAAGGCATTTAGTAACTCTCCCTTCTCTGCATCCTCCGTCACCAAGGCACCCTCCCCATTCACCAGCAGACCCCTGTTTTCACTAGTCTTCCTTTTGTTGCTAATCTTTTTGTAGAAGCCCTTCGTGTTGTCCCCAACATCTCTCACTAAGTCTAATTCCAAATGGGCCTTGGTCTTCCTTGTTGCACCCCTGCAGACTTTGACAATGTTCTTATATTTCTCCCAAGTGGTCTGGCCCTTCTTCCACATTATTTATGCTATCTTTTTCTCTTTAACTTTTCTCAACAGCTCCTTGCCCATACACACAGGTGTGCTGACATCCTCACTCAAATTCCTTCTTGTAGGAATGTACCAATCATGAGGTTGGAGAAAGTCTTTGAATATTTACCAACTCTCCTGGACCTGCTTTCCTTCTAGGCCCCTGGCCCGGGGGATTCCTCCAAGGAGGTCCCTGAAGAGGTCAAACGTGGCTCCCTCAAAGTCCAGGGTTGCAATCCTACTTCTCACCCAGCTCCCTCCTCACAGGATCATGAATTCCAACATCTCATGCTCACTGCAGCCCAAACAGGCCCCAATCCTCGCATTTCCCTATTTGTCTCTGTCTCGTGTTTTTGCCTTATCCTCTAAAAGGTGATGCTGATATGAAAATGTAGTCTACGTAGCATTCCATGGACACCTAAAACTTTTTGGAAAAGGAAACACATGAAAGCTGAACACTCACTTGGTTTCACAGAGAGTCTGGTCCCTGAGCCAAAGGTTAACTTGTTGTAGCCAGAGCTGTATTCACACAGCATTTCCTTCCATAACAAAAAGCCTAGCAAGGCATCTCAGAGGCACCCTTTTTCCCAAAGGCTTGGCCCACCTTGGTCAAAAACATGAGGGGCACCACACAAGTGCCATGGGGTAGAGGAATAAGGGTATCCTAGCAGAGTTTTACATCCTAGCTATAGCAGATTTCTCCCAAGAACGGAGAAAAACAGGTTTACAGCACACATTCCCTGGACATCAAGGAAAGCTCTAAAAGCACTAGGCACTCCTGTCACATGTATAAACCACTTATTGGGCATCACAAGGAGTCAAAAACATTCAGTCTCTCTTCAGTATATGAAGAGCAACCACCCAAGCTGTACAAGAGTGAGCAGACAAACCTGCTCTATGTTACATGGTCTCGCAGGGATGGTCATGTTATGCTAGAGGCATTCCTGAGGAAGGAATACTTAAGACCTATGTCTTCAACTGGGAAGAGATACAGCTAACTGTGAGAACTAAAGATAAGCCTTGGTAGACTCTCCTTGAAATCCACAGATTATACAAGATCTTCTCAAAACAACAACAACACCAAAAAGTAAATAACGTGTGGGCAAATGTAAAAATAAAAGAAAAATATTCACATTGGGTGTATGAGTATATCTGATTTTCTAAAATAGAGTAGAAAACCACTTTGAACTTACTTGGTCTTATCCTTAATAGAGTCCCACCTCCAAAGGAGACTTGGCCCCTGTTGCTGTTCACACAGTGTTTTCCTTCATAGCAAATACCATGTAAGTCATTTATCCCCTCCACCCGCATGTTACTTAGAAATCCGTGGTTTTACTCACATGGTGCAAGTCTTCCTAAGCTCAATATTTGCGAACTCTAGCTTGTGTTTCCCCTAGAGCATTTCTTCATTAGCTCTGAAGAGAAGCTGGGATTACTAGCAAAACACCACTTTCAGCCTTTGCTCAACCCCCAAATCAGAGTTCTTTCCCTAGATTCACTGACAAACTCCAAAACACATGCCTTGATTCTTTCTGCCAAATCTTGGGCAAAAAAAAGGAACACATCAAAGACCTGAATTAAAATAAACAATTAAAATAAGATCGTGGGTATCAAAGCTTAATAAATGCCATTTTTGTTGGCTGTTAAGTCATTCCAAAAAAACACTGAAAGGTCACGAAGCCCCAGCCAGCTATGAAACTTCATACAGGAAGGCAATCAGTCACCCCTTCACTGGGCAGCATGGGAGACAGCTAAAGGGTTCTTGCCTCCCAAAGTGACCACCAGGTCTTGCTCCTACCTGAAATTTCAGTCAACAGCAGAAACACCTGCAACTCCATCCTCCATACACAGAACCTGGCATAGGACTATTATTCTTCCTATTCCGTTGCATGTCCACACCTTATCTAGGTTGCAAACAGGAAGCTTTATGTCCCACTATATTTCTCTCTCTGTTCTGTTCAGGGTGGAAAAATCATTAAAAAGAATACTAATACACACAGCTATTGAACAAGAAATATTTCACCCAAAACAGTCTCAGACCATGACCAAAACTGCACAAAAGTCAAAGCATCAGAAGCAGAACTGAACCGCAGTTACGAATCCCCCCTCCCAGCCTTTCGCACCCTCACTCAGGCATTGCTCAGTCGGTAGTCACTCTGTCCATCCATGCTCAACAACATCTCTATTACTGCTCACAATTAATCTATCCACTTGTCTTATACTATCTTGGTATTAGGGAGGTTTGGGAGCATCTTCATTGTTTCAAAATCTTACTGTTATCTTAGATTGTCTGCACTAAGAAGTGACCTGGCTCGTATGTTTGCCTTGTCCTCTGTAAGATCATTCTGATATGACAATCCAGTCTATGTAGCTTTCCAGTGAACACCCAGGATGTTTTGGAAAAGGAGACCCATGAAAGCTGAACACTCACTTGGTTTGACAGAGAGTCTGGTCCCTGAGCCGAAGCTTGGCTTGTAGCCTGAACCAGATTCACACAGTACTTCCTTCCATAACAAAAAGCATGCAGAGCAACTTCAGAAGCACCTTCTTTTCCCAATGCCTGGCTCATCTTGGCTGGGAACATGAGGAGCACCAGAGATGTGCCATGTAGCAGGGGAATCCGAGGGTTCCGAGTAGCGGCTAACATCCTAGTTATGCGAGATGAAGCAGAGTTCGTTGCTAGATCTGATGGGAACCCACCAAACTTCCCCTCCATTTCCTCCCATCCAGTCCATCCCATGTGTAGCAGGCAGAACGGTCTATATGTTCTATGTGCTGAAAAAAGTCACTTTTCAACAGTCCCGGCCTCTGCCAGCAAAAATGACTGATCC
>VWPW01010071.1:0-11234 GCA_013389825.1 Crypturellus undulatus
TAGCTCCTTTAAATTTGCTATTAATCAGATCCACTATTGATTTAGATTGATGTTAAATTGATCTGTTTACAATTATCTGAGTGTTAGCAGGATATCATCTTTCTTCCAATTGTCTGCAACTTCCCCAGCATTCTGTGACTGAGGAACATAATAGAACTAGCTCTTCAGTAGATTCTTTTAAAACTCATATATGCAAATTATCTGGACTTGCTGATGCTGATTTTAGTAGCTGCTTTTGGGTACTCCTCTGTATTTCTGTCAAAGCATGAAGTCATCCAGTTGACCTCAAATACAATTTTTAAAAGAGAGAACATCTTAAGAGTTCAGTGCAAGATAGATAATTGACTGAGAAGTGAAAGAAAAAAAAGAATCGCATTCCTTCTATAAATCAAACTTAGAAATAGCATCACCACTTCTGTGTTGATTTTATTGTGTGGCGTTCAAATTGCTAATTAATGGGTACAATATGTTAGGTAAATACAATTAATATGAACATCTAAAGGACAAAACCCATGCAACAGTACCAAAGTTGTTCCATAATTCAGTCATTTGCCCACAGTGATACCCCTGCCACCAAAGCCTGTGAGTTCACTTTTAGTGGTGACATTGACAAGTGCAAAAAAGGTAGCTTAATTACATGAGCAACTATTTATGAAAACAAAATAACTGTCTATAAGGATGGCATCTGATCAATTAGAAAATCCAGTAAGAAAAGGGAAAAAAAAAAAAAAGGGCGAAAAGGTGATAGGGCACAAAAGAATACAACATCTCAAATCTCAAAGGAACTGTACCTTTTGATCTTCAGTCTCCTGTTCTTTCAACAGTCGTTCCAGGTAAGCCATATCATTATGTTTAAATAACTTGATGTTACTACGAGATGCCTGTAAGCCCTTCTGAATAGCAAAGCAGGCAGCTTCATCTCTGTAAATAAAAAGGCCTTTAAATTTACACTTGATTTTGCATTTATTCAAAGAAGAAAGCTGACCCATGATCTTTTTAGGACTGTCCTGCTTTTAAGTTGCTATCTATATTCAGGTGTAGTTAAAACCAGATCTATTAAAACCTAATAAATGTACATTTTAAAACATATTTCCAAAGCTTTTCAACTTTCCTATATACTATATCATTGAAATATTGCATTGAAAGCAAGCCTACATGGTTCTTTGAAGCATGCACTGGTCCTTTTGCTTGTATGTGACAGCTATTCGAGTGAAACCCATGAACTGGGTACAATTCCCTAGTCATCATCCCAAAAGCTCTCTTTCCTGGGTCTTTCTCTGGCTCTAGCAGAAAAGCACAAGGATGTGCCTATAATACTGTGAAGATCACTGTAAATGTTTCAAAACCTGATTTTTAAGATTCTTTGGAAATTATTCTCCCAGAGTTTAAAGAATAATCTGCTATTTTACATTTTAGAAAAATAGATCCCCTGGGGGGCAATTTCACAGTTGCATACATCCAATGCCTTCTGCACACACTACATGCAGTAATTTCAACGAAGTAAGTCGACCAAAAGAGATGATCAAAGTTATGAAAAAACTTCTATAAAAAGTCTTCTAGGCTTTAAATTTTACACTTAGAGATAACCGAAAATGGTTTACAGTAGACAACTACAAAAGTTTCGGTGGTATACAGAAGATAGGCAAGCAACAACTGTTCAGTGTCTCTTTTTAAAAAATCAAATGTATCCGCTGAAACTAGCAGATGTTACATTCAACACTAAGATATTTATTCATACAATGCTCAGTTAAACTGAGAAATTACGTATCACAGGAGCACTCTAGATATTGAAGATTTATACTGGTTTATTAAAAAAAAAAAAAAAAAAAAAAATCCATGAAGGACTAAACCTTCCCTTGAGCTAAGAAATTTTTGAGCGTTTCTACAGTCTCTTTCTCCTGGTATTTTACTCTTCCCTAGACAAATTGCTACTGGCTACTCTCAGGAACCAGATACTGGGTTGCTGAATCCTCGGTTTGACTCAATATAGTTGTTCTTGTTATGTTAATTCAAAGTCAGTAGTAAATAAGAGAAAAGCACATATGATTAGTTTTCTTAAGAAGAAAACTAATATCAGACTTCCATACACCCTTGTATTATACACAAATCTTGTTTTTCAGCTGAGCATGAAAGTATGCTTTTCCTTGAAAAAGCAGTAACTGGTTTGTATTTGGAAAAAGGAAATGACAAGAAAAAGACCAGGAAAAACAGGACCAGATAAAGAGACATTTCATCTCTGAGTATTTTGTTATATAAACAACATCATTTTCTAAATGGTTAAATTAATATATAGCAATCAAAAATATTTAGAGGACTGTTAAATTTGTAATTTCCCAAAGCAAAAAAAAGTACTTACACAAACACAATGTCTCCTCGTTTTGAATATGCAGGAATAGCACTGGCAATTGTGGCAAATCCATATGAGTATATAATAGCTTCCTCTGCCCTCATGAATTTTGCAAGTCATTTTTCTAATTCTAAGTGCACATCTATTTGAGAGAAAAAATAAAACAAACTTAGTTTAATTGCTTTCATATCAGAAAGACTAACTACAGCTACTTTAACAATCATCTAATGATTACTTATTTATAGTAACAGCATTACAACAAATAGCATACCAAGAAAACAGGTGTATTCAATAGGAGGGGGGAGGGGGAGAAACAGAAAATGAACGAATAAACAAACCACACAACTTTAAAGCCTAGTAAATTTTGCCAAGAATGAGAATATTAAGTCTTCTGGAGGTAATCACTGCAGGTAAGAGTGAAATGTAGCATAAACAAAGCTAATACAACATCATGTAGCAGAGTACCAGAAAGGACACTTTAACTGGTAAATTTGAAAAGCGTAAGGCAACATTAGTTAAGGTTTGCTACCATCATAATAAAAACAGGATACCACCTAACTTCCCTATTCTTAATTGCAATAATTTGTTTGAATTATTTCATCAGGTTACATTAGCCTACCTGAAAGGAGAGCTGCAATTAGTAACTACAGTATATTTGCAGAGGAAGATATGATTGAAACATCTTTCTGCATACTTACAAAACCTTAATATAGCTAGTAATGTCAGGAGTTGCAGAAAAGTTCCAGTTTAGAGTATAGCATTTGCTAACATCCTAGTCAAGAGTAGGACTGCTGAGATCAAAGTCCATATTTCCTTTTATAAATCTTTTCTGCTAGACCACCCTTATCTTCACAGTTCAGATAAGTACTGAAATGATGGCTGCTAGGCAACCTACAAAAAATCTATCAACATTTCAAGGTTAGTAAGGGATAAAAGCATGCAATGCTTTCACAAGTCTCCTTGAGCTTTCCAGTTAAAAATAAATAAATAAATATAGCAATTCTGTGATCATTTAATTTGATTAACTGAAAAAGTCCATGTCAGTCTTCTGCTCAATTAAGGTCAAGCCTAGCTGCATGAAATCATTTCAGCATAAACATGCTGCAAATTCCATCACTTCTCAGAAGCATCAGGAAGGTTCACAAGCCAATGAATCAATGTTTTTTAGCTGACAACTGTGCAGCTATTCATTTATTACTCTTTGGTTTCCAGTCAATATTTCAAAATACCAACATGTATGAAGAAATATTTCTAGAGGATAATATTTAACAGTGTGCTTCTTAATAAGAACAAAAAAACCTCTCAGTAACACCCTCTCACACTATACAAACCTCTTAATTAAAACATTAAGGTCATAAATAAAGGAAAAAATCTTTCTACAGAATTAGGTAAACTTAACTAATAAGCTTTATCACAGAACCCAAAGATCAGACTGCTCTCTTGTGGCCTACTTAAACGTATTACTAACTTAGACTCACAAATTCATCATACTTGATTAGATGCTAATATGTTCATTTTCTCTATTGCGTTAGGAAAAAAAAATAAACCAGACTATATTTAACTTTGTAATTTTGTAACTTTCCTCCGAGAGTAGTACTGAAGGAACAGAGTGAGAAAAGGCATAGAAATTGACAAAAACAATGTTATAAAATGCTGTCAATCCTTACCATTACAGGAAAAAAAAATGTTAGAGGGTAATTGTTCTTCAGAGTGAGGGAAATAATTTGCGGCCTACACATAGAACTATTTTATCCAACTCACTATCCCAGTCTGAACATCTTTAAAGGTAAATTAAAAAAAGTTACTGACCAAAAGTACCATAGAATCCTCTAGGTCCACAAGTGCCAACACCATACTTCTTCAGACATACCTGGGCTGCATTCTTTAAGAATAACAACAAAAAAAAAACCCAAACAAACAAAAAACAAAAACCCACACGAAACATTTATTCCTAAAACAGATCAACTCTTCTATACAATTCATATAACTTTATGCCACTGTATATATACTAGTTCTTGCACTGTAACATAATCACCTTCACAGAAAGTATAATAGTATATTGAATACTGTGAATTTATTTCACAGCACAGCTTTTTAGACTAGTGTTTAAGCATCATTCATTGTGTTCTAATGAAAACTCACAGTAGATACTAATCTAACATGATAATCAATAACTCCAAACAAGCCCATCAGATAAAATTTTGAGAAAAAAAAAAAAAAAAACTAATGTAAATAGCAAAAAAATACAAGGTTTATAATGTCCCTTGCTACTTAGAAGTAGCAAGGAGTTCCTTACTTTCTGAAGCCATTGCTAAACTTTAAGTTAACGCACAAACTAAAAGAAGAATCATACATACATACATAATAAGAAGCAGCACTCACCTTAACCTTTTCATTATCCAAAAGTCCAAGGAAATTAAATGATGCAAAGTTTATACACTCCTTGGCATTAACAGTGATTTTATGAACAGGAGGACTAAAAAGATTAGAGAGATCTATTGTTATGAGTGAAGAGTTGGTGATTTCATAAAGAGTCAAACAGTAGCTGAGCTTTGTTCATCAACAACAAAAGGCAAAAAACAATTTTAAGATTCCCTTTTCCCACTTTTTCCCCTTTAACTGACAACTGATATGTAAGTTCAGTATCAAGGCATAAATATGCTACCAATCTCAGCAAAAGCCATATTCCTGGAGCTTAATAAAGAATCCTTAAATTTCTTCCTGAATTTTGTCATTCTTGTTGAAAACTTATTTCATACAAAGTTGATTCATGGAGAGATGAATAAAGCTTCTCCCTTAAAAGTGATGTCTATTTGGAAAAAGGAATACTTTTTTGCTTGATACTTCAATTATAAAAATGAATTTTAACAGCCACAACATCTTAATTAATCTTATATTGCAATATGTTCCTTACACTGGAAGGAACACTTTAAGCATAAGAATTTAAGCATTTTCTAAATCAAGCTAAAAGGTTTCTTTGTTCTGATGTTAAGAAACAAACAAACAAACCAAACCCTCCCTTTACTCTAAAGTACTGCTTTGTTTCAAAATCCTGAACAACAGAGGGAAAGAAGAGAGAGAAAAAACAAAAACAAAAACAAAAAAATCCCTCTTCATATAACAGAAGTCAATTAAAACGGGCATCCTTTTTCAAAGCAGGCATTTCTTTGCTGTGACTATACTGTGACTCTTGGCTAAAACATTGCAGATGTTTTTATAAGCCTCAAAACACATCAGAAAGTAATGCTGACCCATGTTTTCCTCACAAAATCTAGAATTTCCCTTACAAAACAACTTTGCCATCAAGCATCTCCATTTTTGATTATCCAAATCTACTACCTTTAAAAAGGATTACATTTCATGATGTACCAAATGGCTAGCCCCATTCACTCCACTCCTGCAAAAGTCAGTAAGCACTTTCGGACCTCTAAGCCTAAGCTAATATTCAAACACAAGACAAATTAAAATCAAACAACATAAACCCAAAATAAATGCTAAGATAAAGCTCCCACACCAATATTTTAAAATTGTTGAACATTTAAAATAAAAGCATTATCTTAAGATTGTCTTGATAAGGTTGCACAAAGGAAACTATCTTCAGTGGCAAATCCAGGCCTGTAAGCTATAAAGGCAATTAATTCATGAAAGCTTTGGGGGATATTGAAAATTACATAGTAACACACTTAAAAATATAGTCACCAAGTGTTTGAGCTGAAATAAAAACAATTTACTTGAGTTAGATTTACCCTGAAACAATGTTATAGTTGAGAGCTGGCTGATCTTTTGAACACTTTTCTCCAGACTAAATAACCCCAGCTCCCTCAGCCGCTCCTCATAAGGTCTGTGCTCCAGCCCCTTCACCAGCTTTGTTGCCCTCCTTTGGACACTCTCCAGCACCTCCATGTCTTTCTTGCAGTGATGGGCCCAAAACTGTACACAAAATTCGAGGTGCAGCCTCACCAAGGCCGAGTACAGGGGGATGATCACTTCCCTGGTCCTGCTGGCTACACTGTTCCTGATACAAGCCTGGAGGCCATTGACCTTTTGGGCCACCTGGGCACACTGCTGGCTCATGTTCGGTCGGCTGTTGACAAACACCCCCAGATCCTTTTCTGCCTTTGCTGAAAGGTTGCTTTGCTGACCCTGGTTTTCAAACAAGGCAATAATTATTTTCCTGAAGAAAATAGGTCATCACGAATGTTTGAAACAGTGTAATACAGATATCTCTGTCAATATGCACACATGAATTTATTTTTATTTGCAGCCATTGCACTCCTCAAAACATAGGTCTTTGACATTTACAGAATCATTGTATAATATATCAACATACCATAAACTGGCACAAACAATGAGCACACCAGTTAGAAATTTAAATATTAATATAACTTGAAAGAGAAAAAAGAACTTTTACCTATGTAAGGAGTCTTGTCTCAAAACAGCTGAAAACCTTCATAAGAACAGCCTAACTCTGTCCTTCTCTGCAGAACATCCAATGCCTGAACATTATGTGTGCAAGGTCTCTTGCACTCATGACCTACAACATTTCTAGGCTATTTATTAAACATTTTTCTCTGACAGGAACTCACCAATACCCTATTATTGCTGTAGTATAACTTTTCTCATGCTATTGCTGTAATGGAAATTCTGAAACCAATGAAAATAACGATTCCTCCCATACACAGATATAAGATGCTGTTCCTACGATTTTTGCCAAGCAGCTCATTATCATTTATTTTGGAGTAAAAGTCACATCTGGCAGCTTTCTTCTTTCATACAAATGCTTAGTGACTGGGAGTGCACGTTGAATCATTCTGCAACAAGCCACCTCCTGTAACTCAATCCACTGTTTACTCACACTTTGCTACTTTTATAGAGATTCCATTTTGGATGAGAGGTCCACAAGAATTTATAAGTTGCATTCTGTCTGGCTATGGATTTATTAGTACCTCCTGAAATCCTAAGCTATCAAAGTCTGACAGTCACAGAGAAGTACTCCATCTTTCTAGTTAATGATTTGAGAAATGTTGTTATTAAAAGATGACAGGCAATCAGTCTGAAAGTTGATTCCTGCTTGGAATTGGTTTGGAAGCACTCTTACTACATATTTGACTAAACCTAGAATCTACCTTTAAGGTGCATTTCTTCACTATTTTAAAAGTGCGACTCCTCGGTTTACTAGGTTGCACAAGATATCATCTACCTCTGATTCCTCAAGACAGGCCGGTCCTGACAGATCATGTTTCATAGTTATGCAATAGTGCTATTCTTTGGTAATTTTGATTATATGGATCCAGCTCTGCTCTGCCAGTAACCCCCACAATAATTCACAGAGAAACTCCATGTATCATTACAGGGCTGGCTGACACAAAGGTAGTCAGAAGTACACTATGAGATCTGGCCCATCTCCAGTCATCTCCAGTGCCTGCATCCAAAACAACCTAGTCATATTTGCAGGTGTGGTAGAGATTGAACACCACAGCATGAATCAAACTAAAACAAGTTAGAGGACAAATCAATGCTCTCCTTGCTAAGCAGATGACATGTTACAACATGCAGTTCAACATACACATATAAACCTCTTTAGAGGATCCCATATTATATAAAATAGTCTAGTATCAACAATCAAGTAATTTTTAGTGAAAAATAAGTGGTTTCCACAGCCAAAATTAAAAAGTTCTTTTTTAAAATAAAATAAAATAAAATAAAATAAAATAAAATAAAATAAAATAAAATAAAATAATCTCCTATAATTAAGGTAAGGGATCAAATGACTCCATACTTCTGATGTATCATATATTGGTCTCCTTATCTATTTCTTCAATTCTAGTAAACTTAGTCACACATTCTCTTCACTGCTATTTATGCTTACTTTCAATAAACAATTGAAACTTGGTAGGAAATATTTCCTACCAAATACTGTTCTTCCTATTGAAAACATTACCACCTCACAGCTCTGAAGGTGGAAGCAAAGTGAACTAGACCAGCTTAATTCTAGCTTCATCAATTGTCAGCTAACTTATGCCATCAGACTAAAGAACATTCACTCTATATTATTTTTGCTACCAAGACACAGATAACAAAAAGCTAGAGGTGATAACATTTTCAGTATCTTAAGTCAAACTATTTGCTGTAATGCATCTCTTTGCATATCACATATTTTTTTTTCTGGGCCTTGCAACTGTGAGCTAATACATCCAGTATCTATTAACAGAGTCTTGATCACTTTGGTTTCTTGATAGCATCCACATTCCTTTCCAATTCTGTGGCCCAGAAAAGGTTGCATACATCTCATCAGAATAGGATAGCAAAAAAAATCTGCGTGCCTCTATTCCTCAGAAAAAGCCACTATCACTGTCCTGACAACCGACTTCATTCTTACTGTCCTGTTTCTGATGGACAGTTATTAAATATGAACCATTTTCAAATGTTTCATCCCTTTCTCCCCCAATTTTGAGCCCCTGCTCCTATTAAGCTGTAACAGACAAGCTGCCTTTGCAATCTCCCTCTAGAGAAAATTAATGGCTTCTTATTCATCTCAGTATTTTCACATTAAGACAGTATGTCCAACCATACTCCAAATATATCCATTGCATTCTCTGACATTATGCACCATGCCTAATTGCAGACTGTGCCTCAGGCAAACTAGTCCTGGGAAATCTCCAGAATGTGACAGTCTCGAGATAGTAGTCATGGAGTGTCGGATTCGTTATCAACCCGTGGTGGTTGCCCGTGGTTATAGAGGGAATACTAAGGCCATCCACCTCAGGGTCAAGAAGCAGACACCTATGAGATGATATGCCAAATGACGTTTATTGAAATACGCTGCTGTTTTTTATAACTTCTGTACAGGTGGAAGTTGTCTTATGTACCAATTAGGCTCCAGATATCACTTTTTGCCCTAATATGGTTAAACTCTTGCCCGTTCCGTGACATCGCGAGATCTTCCGTCCGCTATTCCTTATCTCTGCTTCTGTCACATGCAACAGGTCTCGTTAACAGTACGGCTGCAACTCCCACATCTCCCCCTCTCCATGATAAATTTCTTTTCTTATTGTGCGGTATACATGATTTCTATATCTGCTATACGACCTCGCGCACATTTGCCTAACGCAGCAGTCCAGTGTAAGAATTCCACAGCAGACTATTATAAGCATAAACGCAGCAATTCCCGCGATAGCAAGCTTCTGATCTTCCGCCCATTGGTTCCAGTTCACCGAAAAACGTGCATGCCGTATCTTGTATGAGGGTAAAGGCAAAATGAACCTGTGTTTCGCACAAGAGCAGTACAGGTGGTCATATGCAAATGGCTTGTATACAAAATCTCAACGTCGAACAAGAACTACATTGCAAACACATATATGAGTGTCATTTTACAGTCTGGTTATACATTGCATTAAGTAGTATGTATTTATACCTTGTTCTAATGCACACGCATTCTCTCCCTACATAAGCTAATGCGGTTTTATTATTACTCTGCGGATTAATCTCAAAATGTCATCCACCCTCTTAGGCAAAAGGAAACATTGCTCGCCTTAAGGGCATCATTTCCGGGGTTGGGTGAGTGGTGGTGGTGGTGGGTAGAGCGCAGATAGACCTTCTCAATGGTGATATCCACCAGGGTCATAGGTAATGACTGCACTGAGGACCTGGTCGTGGGTGAAGTTCACAAGTCTCCACCACGCTTGAAGCTGTTGTTCTTCCTCTATGGTCACATCCCACACGACCTTTTCTTCAGATCTTGGTTTTCGTTGCCTCCTTTTCTCAACATACCTGCAACGATACTCTGCACCCATGTTTGGGCTTGGGTGCAACTAAGAGTGAATCTCTTTTCAAGGATATGAGTCAGAGTACAGCTCCCTGTTCTCCTTCTCTCTCGGAATGTCTGAGCCACTGCGGGGGAAAACGGGGGGAAAATTGGATAGGGAGCCGCAGTCTGAGTTATTCCTGGCTTTCTCACTTTCGAATTCTGCACTTTCTTGTTGTTATTCAATCCTCTCTGCTGATATATATTACACAAGAAAGACCTGAAGACTATAGACACAAATAGCACAAATACAGTTTCTATCCAGTGGCATGACCTCACGTAGCTGTGCACTCCACTAGTGAGCTCCACTGTCTCAGTTGCCGAAAAGCACATTAAAGAAACACGTATGGATAACTATTCTTGAGGTAATATTTGCCAGTAGGATACTGAGACTGAGCATTCTCTTAAATTGGCGGATTAGAGGGTTGCCGACAGGCTCCCAACCTGGCGGGCGTCCCCACAGAGACAACGTGGGTCTTGGTGTTAGGAGTCTCGACCCACCCTTTCCGCACTATTGTTTCATGCCTGGTGCGTCCTGCCACGTGGGGCCAGTATGTG
Source organism: Crypturellus undulatus (assembly GCA_013389825.1). Taxonomy (NCBI): domain Eukaryota; kingdom Metazoa; phylum Chordata; class Aves; order Tinamiformes; family Tinamidae; genus Crypturellus; species Crypturellus undulatus. The sequence continues at coordinate 10,710 of VWPW01010071.1, forward strand.
TCAGCAGGCAAGCCAGGGAGCGGACAAGCACCACTGTCAACCACATAACTTTCTCAGCCATCAGTCTAAGGGTCCTGTTGTCCTCACCTTCTTCCTTCCTCTCGGGTATTTGACCGTCAAAGTAGTTTAGAGGATGTCTGCGATTAAGTTGGCTACAGACCTGGTCAAGCAGCCGCCTTCAACTGCTTTTGAAGGAGTTCGTCTGTGAACCTGTCTGAGTAACCGCCTCCGTGCTCCTTATCACTCAGCCCAACCAGGCAAACCTCTTCTTTCTCAAGGGCTGGATTCTGTTTCGCACCACAGTTTTGACTTTACAGATCATACAAATTTCCACCTCCTATACGTGCTATCCTATGATCTGTAGAGGTCAATCCATTATAACGAAGGACCCAAACAGATAGCGTTTTCACAGCAGTTTCAAGCATACCTTGTGTCAACATCACTATACGGGGACTAACACACATAACAAGATAACACAGACAAATATAGAAAATAGAAATAACACAAACATAGCAAATAGAAATA